>PVIA01006112.1:0-102662 GCA_004024845.1 Tonatia bakeri | reverse complement strand
TAATTAAACACTTTACAAAGATGAGGGAGACCAGCTTAGTGATGGGGACATGTATTTAAAAATGAAATCAGCCTCGTGTGGTGTAGCTCAGTGGACTGAGTGTGGGCCTGAACCAAGGGTCACTGGATCGATTCCCAGTCAGGGCACATGTCTTGGTTGTGGGCCAGGTCCCCGGGGGGGGGGGCATGTGAGAGGCAACTACACACTGATGTTTCTCTCCCTCTCTTTCTCCTTCCCTTCCCCTCTGTCTAAAAATAAATAAATAAACAAAATGTTAAAAACAATAAAATAGAAATGAAATCTGTATCTTGTCCTCTTGTGGTAAATGAAGCAAATGAATGGTAAATTAAAATAAAAAAATCCTATTTTACGCTAAATCATACACATTAAAATGGTTAATATCAAATTATATGAATTTCAGCAAAAATAAAAATCAAGAAACACTGGCCAGGGGTCCTCTAAAAAAAGTCCTAACGTTATTTTCTATGGAAAAGGCAATTTACTAAAATGACAAGCTTGCTGACACCAGACTTCCTCACAGCAAAGAGGGACCCCAGAAAACAGTGGGGACACACCTCCAGGAGCAGATTGTCAGTGGAGATCGTGCACTGAGCCCCATCAGCTCTGCCATCCCAGGTTCTGAATCCTCCACTCCTGGGGTTCCTGGGGTCGCTGCTCTGGAGGTGGTTCTGTGCATTCCTGTTTCTTTCAAAACTTTCTGCTTTGGAACCAAGCCCTGAATGTCCCATGTGGGCTGAAATAAAAGGCTTTCCTCAGAGCGACTGCACAGCAAGCCCAAGCCACCAGGGGTGTTAGCTACTCCTGCTCCTCCTGCTGCCCACAGCAGAGAGCCAGGCATGGGCAGCAGAGAGACCCATGTCCCCTGGCAAGCCTGGTCCTGCTGGGTCCTTGGGCAGCATCCCAACCTCCTCCACCCCGGGTCTCATTTGCAGGGGCTCCTGGTCTCTCCAGGCCAACAGGTAAATAACACTGCCACTGAGACATGGGGCCTACCAGGGTCCCCCATTGACCCTCAGTCAGAAAAGAGTTATATTTCATGTAGTTCCAAGAAAATTTTAGCCTTTTAAGGACCTATAACGAGGTAGAAAATACACAAAATATCCGGTCATCTTGAGAGGGTATGGTCCCCAAAGTTGCAAATGGTGAATAATAGTAATTATGTTTGTGTTTTGGGACCCATGCATCATCTTATTTATTTATTTATTTATTTATTTAATTAATTAATTTTACTTATTTATTTTTAGAGAGAAGGGTGGGAGAAAAAGAGGGAGAGAAACATCAGTGTGTGGTTGCCTCTCACATGGCCCTCGCTGGGGAACTGGCCCACAACCCAGGCATGTGCCCAGACTGGGAATCGAACCTATGACCTTTTGATTTGCCGTCAGGTGTTCAATACACTGCAGCACATTTGTCAGGGCTCAAGCGCTATTATGATCTTTGGAGATGGCATAGATTTTGAATCTTTCTGATGTTTGGAGTTTCGTGTTCTCATTTTATACATGACGTTGCAGTCACCTCCTGCAAGCTTTACCACCTGTTCTCAGATGAGAGATGCTTTCTGTTGGTCCTGCTTGTGTTCTGTGGTTCTTGGACCTTGTGTAGATATACCGGCTTCCTCTCGTGGCAGGATTCTCAGGTTATATGTTTTGTCCCCATCTTTGTGTATCTGGCCAGTTGTTGGTAAATTCTGCCTTTTATTTTATTTTGCTTATTATTATTATTATTATTATTATTATTATTAAATAGGCCATGTCTTTTGCAGGCACAGGCCCCAGCCACCCATGCCGGATGGCCATCTCCAAGGTCCAGCTGACCTCAGTCCAATTTCAGGCCTCTTCCTAGCTCTCTTGAGGAGATCAGAGGCATCTTAGGGTCCTAAGGGAATCGCTGGAAGAGTGCCTGGACGATAAGCGCAGGGCTTATCGTCCAGGCAACAATCGTGGTGCTCCAGACCCGCCAGCTCTAGGAGGGCTACACAGGGCCCTGCAGGCCAGCAGGGGCTGGGACGAACGCAGGACTCTGGCCGAGCTGCTAGGCAGCGAGTGGCTGGGCGAGGTGCCGCGGGTCTCAAGCGCCGAAGCAGTGACGGTGCCAGCCGTGGTGGCGGCGCTGTAGCTTTGACAAACCGCCGCTCTGGGTTAAGCGGGTTTAGCGTTTCTTCCTCGTGTGCATCCGGTGGTGGCGGGCCTGCTCCGAGGGCACGGACTTCTCGTAGCAGGCAGGCGAGTGGCAGGCAGAGGGCGCTCACTCATGAGCGTTTGCAAGGTGATGTGAGGGGCGAAGACTAGTAGGAGCTTTGGCGCAGCCGGTGAAGGGAGTGCGGTGGCTTTTGGCAACAGCGGCGCAGCCAAAGTGCGGGGACCCGGTGAGGGAGGACAGGGACCAGAGAGACAGGTTCCGGAAGACAGCGTGGCTTCTCCCCGAGGCTCCGGGGGTCGCCACGCAGGTTGGCCGGATCCTGGCGGCCAGCAGGGGTGGCGCTGCCACTGCTTTGGGCCCCGGCCACTCAGGCCCTCGGTGGGGCCAGCGTTGTTGGCCCTTCTGGCTGCAGCCCTCACTGCGCCGGCGGAGAGGGCCCTGAGCACGTTGGGGCGAAGTAATCCACGCAGGTCCAGGAAGGTGCTCAGCTGGGACTGAGCGAATCTGATGGAGGCGGAGAAGACAGGGGCACAGGGAGAGGGAGGTGGCGGCTCTCACCGCCCACAAGGAGCTTTTACACGCAGGAATTAGGCAAATGCTTCTGGAAAAATACGGTGTTTTCTGGGAGCTGGTTTACAAACGCACAACTTGACCGTTATTTCACACGCTAGTGTGGTCTTTCAGACTCATGGTGTTTCTGGAGGAACCATACCAAGTACATCATCTGACACACAGAGCAGTCCTTCACTGGACCAGGCAGCGTTTTTCACGATGATTTGGATTTATTTGTTCCAAACTAGTATTTTAAAATTAAATTTATTGGGGTCATATTAGTTAAAAAATTACATAGGTTTCAGCTCTGGCTGTTGTGACTCTGGGTTGAGCACCAGCCTGTGAACCAAAGGGTCCGTGCTCCATTCTTGGTCAGGGCGCGGCTGGGTTGCCAGCTGGGTGCAGGCTGAGGGCTGTCGACGGTGTGTCAGAGGCAACAAATCTGTGTTTCTGTGGCACATCGATGTTTTTCTCCCTCCCTTCCCTTCTCTAAAAAAAAATAATAAATGAATCTGAAAAATATTAGAGAAGTTTCAAGCACACGTTTCTATAACACATCACTGTATATGGCATCGTGTTCACCTTCCCAAGTCAAATTTCTTGTCACCATATTTTTCACTTTCTCCACCTTCCTCTGTCTCACTCTGACCTCTTCCCCCTGGTGACCACCACTCCGTTGTCTGTGTCCGTCTGTCCAAACTAGTCCTGGTGTTTATCCTTTTAATCAGTCGCTTAACACAGATTTCTTGTCTGACTCAAAGACAAGCACAGTTGGCGAATGTGGAAAATGAAAGTGAGAAAAATGTCCTACATGAAAGTGGACCAGAGATGGAGGGTGAGCCCAGGTGTGGATCCGAACCTGTGATGTGGGCTGAGCCCAAGGCCATGGGGTTGAGATCAGACGGGCTATCCCAGCAACTGGGCGATGTTTACTGAGCGGGTACCCTGTCCAGGCAGAGGTTCAATTGGGGAAGGTGACTGATTCCTCCCCTGGACACACGCAGTGCTGGTTAGTGACATCAGATAGTAAAAATATTTAAGCAATGCATGATGTGGGGGTCATTTTGGTCAGTTTCAGAGAAGGAGAAGAATGGAGCACAGAGAGACTCTATAACAGGTGCACGCCATGAATTGTGGGGACCTGCAGGTGAGGGAGGGACCAGGACACACTAGGGGTCAGCACAGGGGATCAGAGGACCCTCGACCAGGAAGACGGTGATTATTCTAAGAGCTGTGGGTCGCCAGGCTGTGCTGTGCCCTGGTCACACAGGGCCTCTGCTCCCTGCATGTCACGTCAGCACTCTGTCTGGGCAAACTGGGAAGCCTATGGGGCTGTCCCAGGACTGATCACCCCACGGAAGGGCAAGAGGTGTGGGGAGAGGATTACAGCACTGTCACCTGACCCACAGAGAGAGCCACCTACTGTCCTGGCTGAGTGTGTGAATTTGTCTCTTCCTCCCACTTCCCATCTCTGACTTCCTCATCTCTGTGAGCAGGAGACCTCCTCTCTATCCCTCCCACCCAGGCCCCTGAGCATGTCTGCCTCCTCACTGCCCTGCTCTGTGAGGGGTGACCCTGCATCTGACACTGGTCACTCTGTCTCCATGTGCTGGGAAGAAGCACCAGTTGCAGACAATTCACAAGTTTTAATCTAAGACAAGGGGAAACATTATTGACCATCTATTCTGAGCCAGTCCCTTCCCCTCTCCCTTTGCTCTCACTGCAGACAAGGGTGAAAGTTCAGCTCTCACAGGTGGTGTGAGGATCAGTAGAGCCTGAGACATGAAGAGGCTCCATCTGTTTCTAGGCCTGATTAAGACACAGGCTTGAGAGACTTGTGGGAGGAAGGGCTACTTGACAGCAGCATATGTATCCCCCAAGCCTTCAGGGGGCATCAGAAGCTACAGGGCATCCTTGGTTGATGGCAGGTGAGCTCAGACTGAGAGGAGATAGGAAGGATGCTGCTCATCCTGGATCCTGGACTCACCACACTCAGGAGTGAGGTGGGAATCCCACCAGGGGCTGAGCCTGAGCACTGGGAACCTCTGACCTGGTGGGAGTCCTGTCTCTCATGAAACTGACCTGGGACATGGGGCCACTTCTAAGGCAAAAAGGGTCCACAGGGAACCATGGCTATTGACTTGCATTTCTTGTTAATGAGGTAAAATCACATAACACAGATTTGAGCCTTTTAAAATATAGAATTCACTGGAATGCAGTATATACACAGTGTCTCACCAAGAACTTTAATGTTGTTTTAATAAGGAATTTGTGTAACCCCACCCCCAAATTACATGAAACTGTCAGTCTCCCATCTCTCCTCCTTGTCAGCCCCTGACAAGCCCACTTGACTTCTGTCTCTGTGGGTTTCCTCCTCCTGGACATGTCATACAAACACAGTCACAGAAAACGTGATCTTCTCTGTGTGGCTTCTGTCACTTAGCTGCAGAATGTTGATGTTTATTCAGTCTGTTGCTGGTGTCAGTACTTTGTTTTTATGGCTTAGAAAACCCTCCCAGGTTATGAAGACACCACATTTGTTTATATGAGTGGGATCCAGCATGAAGGGGTGTGTAGATGTGGACCCAAACCAGCCATGTGGGGCGGCCCCTCAGGTCACAGGGGTGAGAACACAGGGACAGTCAAGGGGAGGCAGTGAGGATGAGGAGGAACAGCCCCACAGTGGGAGGGAGGAGGTGTCTCCACAGGAACATGGCTCACATTTCCTGTCCCCAAACCTCGTCTGCCACTTCTGCTCTCCCAGGCACATCAGCAGACAGTTTCCCCACCTGTGGTCAGACTGTCCTTCACCACCTCCTGGGTCATCAGATGGGCTCCATGACTCCCCCCACTCTGAATGGTGCCCTGTCTCCTCTGTGTTTACGTCCTGGCCGCAGCCTGTGCCATTCTCTCGCTGTTTTGAGCCTGAAACAGCAGCATCTCCAGGACCAGCAGAACCAAGCCAGCCATGCCCATTCAGATGAGATTCTCCACTGTGTAGTCTTAGGGGTGGGAGGGTAGGAAATGTGGGCCTGCAAAGGAGGGCTGTGGGGGCGGGGGTGTCACATCTGCTGGGGGCAGGGTGCCCCTCTTGCCCCGTAAAACCTGGGCTATGAGGTCGGGCTGGCCAGACATGCAGGTGTCGATGCCTGGAGGCTGTGCTGGGGTGAGGCTCCACAGTGACAGTTTTGCCCCAGGCTGAATTACAGGCAAAAAGTTTTCAAGTTTTTACCTTAAACACTATTTCGTTTATAAAATGTTTGAGTGATGCTTTGATAAATGATAGATAATACCCTTTTACTTCTGAAGAGTTTTTCATTATAAATTGGTGTAGGGACTTGAGAATAGTGTTAAATTTGTTGATGTAATCTTTTTTTTCTATTTCTTTTTAATGTTTAATTTCAGTGATTCAACATTAATGTTGAATTTCAATGGATTGATTTTTGACTCTAAAACAATCCATTCATTCCTGAAATCAGACACCTGCATGCTTGGGATATTTATCTAGTATACATGCACCCTTTTTCAAAAATTAAAAAATATATATTTATTTTGCCCTGGCTGGTGTAGCTCAGTGGATTGAGCGCGGCCTGCGAACCAGGCATCACAGGTTCGATTCCCAGTCAGGGCACATGCCTAGGTTGCAGGCCATGTCCCCCAGCAACCGCACATTGCTGTTTCTCTCTCTCTCTCTCTCTTTCTCCCTCCCTTCCCTCTCTAAAAAATAAATAAATGAAATCTTTAAAAAAATATATATATATATTTATTTCCTTTTTTTTGAAAGAGTGGAAGGGAAGGAGAAAGAAGGAAACATCAATGTGTGGTTGCCTCTCACATGCCCCTCACTGGGACCTGGCCTGCAACCCAGTCATGTGCCCTGACTGGGAATCTAACTGGTGGTCCTTTGATTTACAGGCTGGCCCTCAATCCACTGAACCACACCAGCCAGGACACACATTGATTCTTGAGAAGTCTGTTGCTTTGATTCCAAAATCTATGGATATTAGTTATCTGTGATTGCATCATCAGGGGACTCCCAGAGGGTCCCAGAAGCTGCTGGGGACCCATGTCAGGTCACCAGGCTGGCTGGAGCCCTGCTGAGTATCCTTAGGGGGCAGCTCTTGTGCCTTCTGTGGTCCCCGCAGGCCCCCTCCCTGGAGTGTGGGGTTTGGGTCCTACCAGGGCTATCAGACTGCCAGAGCAGCGTACACACTGGGCTCATCTGGGGGCTGCTCTGATGGGGAGGAAGTGGGTGCAGTTGTCTTCCGTCTGAGGGTCAAGAGGTTCAGCTGGGCATAGGTCATGTCCTGGGAGTCATCAGATGCAGCAGCCTGGAGCAGGGGGACAGTGAGAGGGGTGAAAGATGGTTGGGGCTGGGGAAGCCTGGGGCCTTGAGAGGATGGGACCCACCTGTCTGTCCAGCTGTCTGTCCTCTTCTGCTTGTCTGTCTTTTATGTCCAGCAATTCCTCTGACAGGGGGGAAGGAGAAGTGGCCATTCCCTGCCTGAGTCCAGATCTGCAGTTCACCTGGGCGTAGGTCACTTCCTTGGAGTTGTCATTGGGCCCATTCTGCTGCAGAGAGACAGTGAGAGGGAACCAGGGTCTCCTTGATTCCAGTCAACTATCCACGTGTAGCCAGAGTGATGATTTAAACTTTAAATTGGACTAACTAACTCTCAGGAAGGAATCTGCAGGGACTTCCTGAGTCTTGGGGCCTTTGGAAGTTTCTATGGTTCTGATTCTTAACCTAAGGCACTTTCTGTTGCTCACTTGGCTCTAGCTACATGGGCCATCTGGCTGAAGCAGCATGTCCTGCCTCTGGACCTTTGCACCTGCTGTTTTCTCTGCTCCCCACCAGACCACACACCCTACTTCCCAATGGAAGTGACCAATGGAGTAAACTGGGCAACAGGAAGGTTTTTGGTGGCCTGCACAGCAGCAGGATTCTCACCTGAGGGTCCATCTCCACATACTCCCCAGGCTGTGGGTCCTTCATGGCAGCATCTGCAGGGGCAGAATGGGGTGTATCTCCTTGCAGGGACCCTGAGTTCTCAGGGCTGAAGACCAGCCTTCCCCTAGGTGGGCCACTAACCCAGGGGTGAGGTGAGGGGCCACGTCATGTTATGGATATTAGTCCTCACCTCTGACTCCCACACTTTCCCAGGTTATGCCCTCCCCCATCAGTTACTGAAATCCCTGCGTAGGGTAGCTGTCCCTTCCTCTCACAGAGGGGTGCTTTTGGGGCACCAGCCTCTATCTGGGCTGGACAAGAGGGGAAGTGTCAGCCTTGGGAGGGTAGGGACCCCTTCTTGACTAATTCCCGAGGAGAGGAGGAAACCTTAACACATGCTTGTGCGTATATTTTATATTTTAGTACATTGAAGACAATGACAATTTACTTGAAATTTTATACATGTACTAACATTAAGTGTATTCTTTCCAGATTTCTGATTTGAGATTCTGGAGAAATCTGTTGCTCAGTGTACCTTCTCAATCTTTTTGATTTTCCTGCAGCAAGTACTCGGAGCCTCTCTCTCCTGTGACCCAGGTCACCCCATTCTCTACTCACCTGACGTCCTGCCTTTGCTCTGACACCGGTGTTGGAGGAGGATGAAGAGGAGGAGGGAGAGCAGCAGGATGAGGGCCCCTGAGACCCCGATCAGGACACTCAGGGACCATTGGAGACCTTGGACTGGAGTGACGTCATGAATGAGACAATGGTGCCATTTAATCAGTACTGCTGTGTGTGAGGCATGTGCTGGGGTCTGTCCTTCACCTGCTCTAACCTCTCAGTCTTCATGCACCAGGGATGGCTGACTCACCACCCAGTCCACTACAGCTCAGAGAGGTTAGCCACATGTCCCTGGTCACCCAGCCTGGCCAGGGCAGGGCCAGGACTGGACTTCGGGACGTGGGCTCCCTGTGCTGTCCTCCTGCTGCTCCAGGTGGACACAAGCTCTGAATTCTCGGCTCCTCACCTGCAGGGGGCCTGTCCTGTCTCACTGGAGCTCAGGACCCTTCCTTATTACCTGTCCCCCAGTGCTGAAGGGATGTGGAAGGGGCAGGGGTGTGGGATGGACTCTATTTCTCTCCTGGGATTTTTTCTACTCTGTACATCCTTGGTGCCCCTTTGGGAGTGTTGAGCTGACTGAGGGTTCTGTCCTCCTGAGCTTTGTGAGACTCCTTATGTCACCTAATGTCACCACAGGCCTATGAGCAACAGGGGACCAGAGATGAACAGACATGAACCCAACACTTAGAGAAGAGAAGGGACCACCCAGCCTATATTGGGAGCAGCAGAGCCAGGACCTGCACCAGGTCTGACTCCAGCCTTTGTTCCCTGCTCTGAACTGAGGGAAAGGACTTATGTTCCCAGAATTTGTCCTGCCTGTCCCTCTCTGTACAGTGTCATCATCCCTGCTACGGAGGGGACAGTTCCCATAACATCATGTCCTTGGTGGCTTCCCTGTGAGGACCCCCCTCCCAGGAGGTCAGAAACAGACTGGAAGGAAATCTAAGTTCTGGGCCACGATTCTCTCCTTTTACACTTGGAGACACTGAGGCACAGAGAGGGGAAGGGCTTGTCCAAGTCACGGCTCCTCAGGAGCCTGAACTTCCTCAGGACTCAGCTCCTGCCCCCATGGACATACCTACCACCTCCCCCTAGAGACTCTCACTTATTGATCTGTAAGTCTGCCTGTGCTGAGGGATTCTCCATCCTTGGAACCTTCTAGAAATTCAGGATGGGTTGAGCGGTGGGGGCTGCCTTTGCCCCACTTCAGCCTGGCTGCTTCTCCCCTGGGTGGGACGATAGCATCTCTTTCTGTCATGACCCCTCCTCTCATCACCTGATTGCCTCATAGCTATGGGGGCCCCATGACTCCCCCAGCATCTCTGTCTGGATCCCAGCCTCCCTGGGAGATAAGTGTGCCAGCAAGGGTAATGCTCTCTCTGGGAGCAAGGCCTCTGCTAGTCACCACTCTAGTCTTGGTTTCTTGTTCTCTGGGAGAAGGAGAAGGATCGGGATGGGTGCCCCTGGCCTTTCCTCCTTATGCTCAGCCTGAGGTCTCTCTGGCTTCCCTGGGCTCCTGGAAGCTGTCTGGACCCCAGGGATGAGGATGAATTTGAGGCAGGGGTGGGGTGGCTCTTGAGTTTCAATCCCACTGGGAAGTGAGAGTCCCCTCAGACTGACTGTTATTCGGAGACCACCTCACTCTGTATCCACCCTAAAGTTTGCTTGGGGGACAGGATGCTGACCATGAGGACACAGGGGAGGGCTGGGGCTCCTGACCTGAGACAACGAGCTCCAGGGGGTCACTGGGCTGTGACAGCAGGAAGGGAGAGGAGCTGTGTGAGCTGTAGCACCAGTAGGTCCCATAGTGGCCTGAGGTCACAGGGCTGATGGTGAAGTTGGCCTGAGAGGGGGCAGCCGTGTCCTGCAGATGAAGCTGCTGGGGAGGATCCAGGGACTCCTCCCTGTGCAGGTGGAATGTGTCAGCCCTGACCTCAGATCGACACTGCAGGGTCACGTTTGCTCCCCAGGGCACCGAAGGCCCCGGCTGGGCTGAGAGGGAGGGTTTCCTGTACATTCCTGGGGAGAGGAGGTCAGTGATGTGCAGAGAACCACCACTCCCCCCATGCCCTTGACCCTGAGCTGAGGGACCATGTCCTTCCCCTTCCCCAGGGATACTGTCTGTGACCCCTCTCAGCTCCTCTCAGTCCCTCTGAGTGGGTGTCTTTTATCTTTATGCCCCTCACTCCCCCTTTCTCCCTCCCCCCCCCAGATCTGAGTCCTCTCAGCCTTTGCTCCAGGACCCTTACCTGGACACCATCACTACCAGAGTGTACTAGAGCCTGAGTTCTGAGCAGGCAGTCAGGACAGGGGGCAGGGCAGGGCTCCTCACCTGTAATCAGGATGTCCAGGGGGGCACTGGGGGCCGACCACACATAGGAGAGGTTGTGTCCACTGTAGCACCTGTACCGGCCCCCGTGGGTGAGGTTCACAGGGCCCAGGGGGAAGTCGGGGCTGTGCTGCCCATGGAGACTCTGGGGGTGTGTGGTCTCCTCTTCCTTAGTCAGAGTGAATCTGCTAAAGCTGGGCTCAGAGCGACACTGGAGCGTCAGGTTGTCTCCAGGCTGCACCAGGGGGCCTGGCTGGGCTGAGAGGGAGGGCTCCCTGTACACACCTGGAGAGAAGGTCATTGTAACCCAGGGTGACACACACACACCACCTACAGGGGCTGCAGTGAGAGCTCTGACTTGTCCCTCCCTACGTCTCCTATCTGTGGTTCTTTCCCCAGTAAACCTGAGTCACTGACCCCCATATTCTCCAGTGCTTTACTAGGCACAAAGTTTAGATCAGTTATTTGGCACACAAAAAAGAATTGCAGCTAAGCATGGGCCACCTCACCTGTGACATCAATGTGCAGAGGGGCACTGGGCTGTGACCACACATTGGGGTTGGAGCTGGAGGAACCATAGCATCTGTAGGTCCCCCCATGGGAGGAGCTCACAGGTCCCACAGGGAAGACAGCCTGCCAACTTCTATGATAGGATCTCTGTTCTGATTTCCTGTGTTCTGGTGGCTCAGCCCCTCCCTCCTTCAGCAGGTGGAAAGTGTCCCATGTGGACTGTGAGCTACACAAGAGGGACATGTTCCCTCCTGAATTCACCACCAGGCCTGGCTGGGCTGAGAGGGAGGGTGCGATGTCCACTCCTGAGGGAGAAGGAGGATCTCAGTTAAAGGGATCATTACCCCACCTTCCTTAGCTGTGGGTTATGAGGGGTGTGGCCCCCCCAAAAGCCACAGTCTGTCCCCTTCATCCTCTGAGGAGGAGCCCACAGTGGGGAGGAGACCCAGGTTCCCCCTTACCTGTCACCACCAGGAGCAGGGGCTCACTCCTCTCAGACAGTGTGCCCCCAGTGCTGTATGCACACTGGTACAGCCCTGTGTGCTGTGAGCTCATGGACTGAATGAGGAACCTGGTCTTGTTGCTGGAGGTCTGTGGGATCTGTGTGTCCAAGGGCTGAGAGCCCCTCTCTTTATACAGGATGTAACCATCTGCCTGCAGAGACCCCTGACACCAGATGGTCACAGGGCTCCCCTTACTGATGATGGGGCCAGGGTCAGCCCAGATGAAGGGTTTGGGAGGAAGACCTGGAAAGGAATCAGACCTGCAGTATTAGGGGGTATCCTTGTCCCCTCAATTTCCCCATCTGTGACTTCAAGGCCCCTCCCACACTGGTCACCAACAGTCCAGACCCACTGTGTGTCCCCTAGCTGCCTGGGGGTGTCATTATGCTGAAGTAGGAAGTCTGGGGGAGGACTCACTTTCCTGGACCTTGTCCCAGGGATGCCAGCGCAGCCCTGGGAGAGAATTCCTGTGATTTCATCCTTCAACAGATAGGATATGAGAAAAGAGACATAGGCTGGCTTAGGTCATCTCTTTGTATTTTTTACTGTGTCTCTCAAACTAATGGTACCCAACTCAATTCCCCAAGGTGAGCATCTCTGGGGTCTGGTCTTGCATTGCTTTGGAAAGCCAAGATGCACATGGTGGACTTGAATTTGTCCTGAATGTCAGGATGTGAAGGAGTGACGGCTGCATCTACCTTTTCATTGTTCCACCTCAGCTAGGTCCTTGTGTCTCTGACTCAGGAACATAATTTCCATGTTACATTCCTTTCTTCTTTCAATCTTTCTTTTTTAAAAAATAAATAATCAACTATGTACAACACAGGCATTTAAACATTTTTTTTAAAGATTTTTTTTTTTACTTTTAGAGAGAAGGGAAGGGAGGGAGAAAGAGAGGAAGAGAAACAGCAATGTGTGGTTGCCTCTTGTGTGTCCCCCACTGGGGACCTGGCCTGAAACCCAGGCATGTGCCTTGACTGGGAATCCAACCTCTACTCTGGTTCACAGGCCCATGCTGAATCCACTGAGCCACACGAGCCAGGGCACAACACAGGCATTTTTGGTATTGAGAATTACCACAATTAGCATAACCTCTAAGTATTCATTCAGTTTGTAATCTAATTGGAAGATTGGTAAGAAAGTAGTAAAAAGATAAATAAAAAAATAAAACCTTTAGATGCACACTTGCATGGAAATACAGTTCTCTGTAGATCACAGACAGGCTCTGATGATGTGACAAATGGAATCACAGGCAGTGCAGGGAACTCTGGGAGGGGGAAGGGGACACTGCCAGGAGTTCTGATGGGAGGTGTTTTGGAGGATGACCTGACCCAGCTAACCATTGGTGCTCAAGGAAACACAGCAGAAACCCTGCCATCCTCCCACACCCACATAATGACACTGGTCCCCCATGGAGACAGGACAAGCTCAGAGTGGACTCATGTTCTTTCTCCCACCGAATTCACTGGCATCAAAGTTGTAAACCGATTGAACTTTTTCAAATCCTGCATTGGATTCTGCCCTGATAGATGGGAGATCCGAGTCCCAGATACAGGTGGGATTTTGACACTGGGACTCACCTCAAGGGGGCTGAGCCAACTCTACTTTGGCTTAGACTGTCAGTGGATCCCCACTCACCCTGACCCATGAGAGGCCCCCTTGACTGTGTCTCACATGTGGGCCTGATTCCACAGGGACCAGGACAACTCAGGGGCCTTGAATCAGCAACACAGAGAGAGGCAGATGTGGCTCCTATTCTTTTCTCCCCATGTGAGCTGGGTGTCTTCCCCTTCATGTATTTCCTCTCTGATGACCACATGGGACCTCATTGCCTATTGAAACATGACGCCCCTTCCTTATGTCTCCACCTTTATCCCCAGGACTTTAGGAAACAAGCCCTTCTGGAACTATTTGATGTGTTGAAGTATAAAGTGAGAAATGGCAGAAGCCTGGTGGCGTCTTGTCTCTCCTCTAGGCTAAGGGGACTCTGCTACCCAACAGACATGAAGTTTGTCTGTGTGGAGGAGGGTCTGCAGACCCCAGCTGCTGCATGACACAGGTGCCAGGGGAGGCTGTGGGTGTGCCTGCCTCCTCATGTCTCCTGTAGCTCAATAGATGTCCCCCCAATGTTGTCCCTTCACACGCTTCTGTCTCCTCCCTGCACACACCAGTACTGGATGGACCCTCAGGAGGGGTGAGGGATGAAGAGGGTGCGGGACTCACCATCTTCTCCATCTCTTTGTGGGGTAGGATTCCCCCTATTGATGACCTCACTGTTTTACCCTCCTTTCCATCCCAGCCCAGAGCTGTCCTGGGACAGAGTCTGCTCCCTCAATGGACATGGGGTAGGGGTCCCTCACCTGAAACCAGGAGTTCCAGGGGGTCGCTGGGCTGTGACAGCAGGAAGGGGAAGGAGCTGTTTGAGCTGTAGCACCTGTAGATACCATTGTGGCCCGAGGTCCCAGGACTGATAGTGAAGTTGGCCTGAGAGGGGGCAGCCGTGTCCTGCAGATGAAGCTGCTGGGGAGGATCCAGGGACTCCTCCCTGTGCAGGTGGAATGTGTCAGCCCTGACCTCAGATCGACACTGCAGGGTCATGTTCACTCCCCAGGGCCCCCGGGCCCCCAGCTGGGCTGAGAGGGAGGGTTTCCTGTACATTCCTGGGGAGAGGAAGGCTGTGATGTGCAGGAGGTCACATCTCCCCCCATGCCCTTGACCCTGAGCTGAGGGACCATGTCCTCCTTCCCTAGCTACACTGTATGACTCCTCTCAGTCCCTTTGTGTGGGCATCTTTTATTTTCATGCCCCTCACTCCCTTTTTCTCCCTCCCTCCCCTAGACCTCAGCCCCTTTCAGTTTCTGCTCCAGGACCCTCTTTGGACCCCATCACCACCATGGTGATCCTGGGTCAGAGCCTTCAGCAGACAGTCAGGACAGGGGGCAGGGCAGGGCTCCTCACCTGCGATCCAGATGTCCAGGGGGGCACTGGGGGCCGACCACACATAAGAGAGGTTGTGTCTGCTGTAGCACCTGTACTGGCCCCCGTGGGTGAGGTTCACAGGGCCCAGGGGGAAGTCAGGGCTGTGCTGCCCATGGAAACTCTGGGGAGGTGTTGGCCCCTTGTCTTTGGTGAGAGCAAATGTGTCAAAGCCAGGCTCTGAGTGACACTGGAGGGTCAGGTTGTCTCCAGGCAGCAGCAGGGGCCTGGGCTGGGCCGAGAGGGAGGGCTCCCTGTACACACCTGGGGAGAAGGTCATTGTCACCCAGGGGACACACATACCCATGCCCACTGGGGCTGCAGGGAGAGCTCTCACTTGTCCCTCCCTAAGTCTCCTGCCTGTGGTTCTGTCTCCAGTAATCCCAAGTTACAGACCCCAAAATCCCCCAGGGATTTACTAGTGAAACAAGGTTTAGATCAGTTATTTGGGGACAGGTAAGAATGAAGCCAAGTGTGGGCCACCTCACCCATGACCTCAAGGTGTAGAGTGTCCCTGGGTTGTGAGCACACATTGGGGTTGGAGCTGGAGGAACCATAGCATCCGTAGGTCCCCCCATGGGAGGAGCTAATGGGGCCCACAGGGAAGACAGCCTGCCAACTTCTATGATAGGATCTCCGTGCTGACTTCCTCTGTTGAGGCGGCTCAGCCCCTCCCTCCTTCAGCAGGTGGACAGTGTCCCATGTGGACTGTGAGCTGCATAAGAGGGACACGTTCCTTCCTGAATTCACCACCAGGCCTGGCTGGGCTGAGAGGGAGGGTGCACTGGACACTCCTGAGGGAGAAGGAGGATCCGAGTTAAAGGGGACTGTCATCCCCCTTCCCTAGGTGTGTGCTGTGAGGGGTGAGGCCCCCCTAAAGCCACACACTGTCCCCTTCATCCTCTGAGGAGGAGCTCACAGTGGGGAGGAGACCCAGGTTCCCCCTTACCTGTCACCACCAGGAGCAGGGGCTCACTCCTCTCAGACAGTGTGCCCCCAGTGCTGTACGCACACTGGTACAGCCCTGCATTGTGTGAGCTCATGGACTGAATGAGGAACCTGGTCTTGTTGCTGGAGGCCTGTAGGATCCTCGTATCCAAGGGCTGAGAGCCCCTTTCTTTGTACAGAAGGTAGCCATCTGCCTGCAGAGATCCCTGACACCAGATGGTCACAGGGCTCTCCTTGTTGACCATGGGGCCTGGGTCTGCCCAAATAGAAGGTTTGGAGGGAACTCCGGGAAAGGAATCAGACCTGCAGTGTCAGGAGGGCCCTTGTCCCCTCAGTGTCCCCAGCTGTCATTCCAAGGCCCCTCCCACATTGGTCACCACCATCCCAGACCCACTGTGTGTCCCCCAGCTGCCCAGTGGCATCATTGTGCTGAAGCAGGAGGTCTGTGGGAGGACTCACCTGCCTGGACCTGGTCCCACGGGCCCGGACACAGACCTGGAAGAGAGTCCCTGTGAGATTATCCTTCACATATACACAGAAGCACTGGGCCTGGTCTGGATCCCTGAGTGCTGGGGTCAGACCTGGGGCTGATCCACCTCTTCTTCCCCCAGAAGTTGTGTCCCCCCTGAGACTCCTCATTCCTGGGGTCTCTTGGAACCAGCACCGTGGGATTGACAGGCTCCCATCCCTCATCTTTCCCCCAAAGCTCACCGAGAAAGAGAAGGATGGTGAGGGTCGGAGTTGTGGTGCTTCCTGCCATGGTCACCAGTGTGCAGACGACGTATAAATTCACTGCAACACAGAGTAACGAATGGGGTGTTACATGGTCTCATCTCTGTGTGACAGGTCATGGGTTCCTCATCAGTGGCCTGGCAGGAAGGGAAGTAGCCCCTCCCTGAAAGATGGGTCAGAGGAGACAGCAAACTCTGGAGATTTCAGCCTGATCTGAGTCTCAGCAGACCCCACAGGCTCTGCACCCACCTCATGGGACACCCAGATCCAGAGGGTGACACCTGTCCCAGAGTATGAGGGTGGAGGACACCAGGCAGGTCTCAGGAGCAGCGCAATTTCTGTTCCAGTTCTGATTCTGCCTTTTCTTGAACTTTGTGTCCTTGGGTAAGTCACTTCCCTCTCCTGAGACCCTGTAAATGCCGTTTTTCTTCCTCTTTCCCACTGGCCAGGCCATCAGGCAGAATGTACTGAGCAGTCACCCTGTGCAGTCATGATGCCTGGAGAGTCACTGCTGAAGCTGCCGGACTCTGTCCCTGGACTCACAGGGCTCAGAGGATGAGGACAGACAGGCAGATATGTAGACAGCAGACAGATCAGTTCTAGTCTGGTGAGAATGTCCATGTCGGGAGAAAGAACAAGGCAGTGAGGTTCAATAACAGGGGACATCATGCAACCTGGGTCCTGGCTGTGAGGGGGTCCTTCTCAGGGTTGAGCTGCCTGAATGCATGAACAGGGATTAGCCCAGAGACCATGGGCTGAGGGGTGTCCTTGACCAGAAAGATCCTGGGCCGTTCTCAGAAGTGGCCGCAGTCAGATGAAGGCTGTGTCGTGGGCACACAGGACCTGGAGCACCGTGCGGATAGTTTGGATTGTATCTTGGAGCCAGCGGGACAAACAGATTTATGTTTTAAAAAGGCTACCCCTGTGTGAGAACGTCATGCCAGTGGGCTCTACTGATAATCAACTCCATCAGGAATAAAGCTCCAACATTCGCCTGGCCCATGGACGGCATGTAGATCAGTATGTTAAGTCATTCACACAAACTTGTAATGCTAACTGCACTTACAGTTGACTGCGATGAGACAGGACAGCTGTTGGTCCTTTCTTGATCTTGAGAAGTAGGTGACTTAGTTCAGAGTGGCTGAGGAAGAGGCAGAGAAAACACAGGATTTTTAAATAGCTCAGTTTCTGTGTGTGGTTTGGAGTGGATGGGAGTGTGGTTAACTGGCGGTTTCGATTTTGGAGGGTGAGTTGTGTTTCCTGGGGCTGCTGAGTTTAGTTGCAGCCTGACCACTGATAGCTTTGAATGTCAGATGGTGCAACGTGGATCTGCTCTAAGGGTGGGAACTGGTGGAGGAGGGGAGCAGGCAGATTCAGACCAGGTCCTTTACAGGAAGAGTCCTCAGGAGGTGGAGACAGGAGTGAAGTGGAGGAAGGTGTGGGGCCTGGATTGGAGGTGCAGAAAAGAGGCTGATGTGATGACAAGACAATTGAGTCTAGTGATGGATCGGGGACATTGTTCAGAGGGGCTCAGTGGGGCATCCTGGAGAGGAGGTGATGACAGGGAAGTGCCAGAGGGGGAACAGAAGAATGTTCCACCCTGTTCTTGGTTCTTGGAGGAGTCAGTGGCACGATGACCCCAGGGGGGAGGGTGGTATAAGGAGGTTCTGAGGAGACTGGTCACTATTTCTCACAAGAAAGTATGGCCCTGCTGGAACCCTGGATTTTCTTTCCCCAAACAGTTCCCTTCCCTGAGTTCCTGTTTGGATCAGTCAGCACCAGCCTCACCCTCATGGCCCCCCTTCAAACCTCTGGGTCAGTTCTGCCTCCTCAGGGCCCCTCCTCCCCTGAGCAGAGCTCTTCCTCTCACTCTGGGAACTCCCTCTCCAGCATCAGGTAAGAGCCCCTGTGGAGGGCAGCCAGGCTTTTAAATGAAAAGGGGCGGACTCAGGGATCTGTGAGGTGGTTTATGTTCCTGAACTGTGAGCAAAATGACAATGATATCAGTGAAGAAACATCATACTGAGAGAAACAGATAGCTGATCATGTCATAAAAATGTCTTGAAAGTCATATGTTTACCTACCCAAGGAACTCAGCTGTGAATCTTTGAAAACCAAGCCCACACATACCATGAACCTCATCAAACTAGTCAAAGAAAATCAATTCCATCCAGACAGAAATGGCACATTGCACATGGAGGAACCAGAATGGATTGACTGCAGATTTCCCATCAGAAACCATCAGTGCCAGAAGAGTTTAAAGTCCTGAGAGGCGAGAAAATTTTGCCTTGAATTCTTCTGGAAATATTCTTCAGGAAAGGAAGTGAAATAAAGGAAACCTGAGCATCTGACCTGCTTAAAATAGACAAGTTCTTCGGGAAGTCAGGGGATCATTCAAAAAGGACACTTGGAAATTCAAGAGTTAAAGAACAGTCATATCTAGGGATATATCTAAGTAAATGTAATAGCCTATTTTTCTCCTCTCAACTTAAAAAAAACAGGCATGTCTGTTGAAAGCAGAAATGGGCCCATCATCTGGTGGGGTGTGTGATGTGTGTGGATGGACTACAGATTTCAAGGGCAGTGCAAGGCAGTGGGCGTAAAGCGAACTGCACAGTTATGAGGCTTCTGCATTGACCTTGCAGAGGTTAAATATTACCTCCTCTGTGTAGAATCTGTGATTAGGTTGTATATTATCATGCTTACTACGGTCACGAGAAAGAAACGTAGAAAGACTCATAGTTGGAATTCCCATAGGTAAAGTAGAACGGGTGCTGAAAAACCATCCCAGACCACAGAGTGCAGTAATAGGAAACAGGAAGAGCAAGCAGCAGATGTGACACACAGAAGTAAACAATAAAATGGGAAACCTAAAACCACCTTGTTTACAATTACATTAGATGTAAATGGTGAAAGCACAAGGAAATGGCAGATTTTAGGACTGGATTAAAATACTGGATTCCTTTACTCTAGAATATATTAGTTAATGTATGGGTTTATTTCTTTTTGGTTAAATATATTTTATTGATTATGCCATTACAGTTGTCCCATTTCCCCCCCTTTATTCCCTTCTGTCCTGCACACCCCCTTCACCCGCATTCTCCCCCTTCAGTTCATGTCCACAGTTCATACATGTAAATTCTTTGGCTTCTACATTTCCCATACTATTCTTAACCTCCCCCTGTCTATTTTCTACCTACCATTCATGCTACTTATATTCTGTACCTTTTCCCCCTCTCTCCCCCTCCCAGTTCCCCACTGATAACCCTCCATGTAATCTCCATTTCTGTCATTTTCTTGGGTAAGTCCCTTTAACATTTCATATAGTAAGGGCTGGGTGGTGATGAACTCTTTTAACTTGACCTTATCTGGGAAGCACTTTATCTGTCCTTCCATTCTAAATGATAGCTTTGTTGGATAGAGTAATCTTGGATGTAGTTCCTTGCCTTTCATGACTTGGGATACTTCTTTCCAGTCCCTTCTTACCTGCAAGTTCTCTTTTGAGAAGTCAGCTGATAGTCTAAGGGGAACTTCTTTGTAGGTAACAGTCTCCTTTTCTCTTGCTGCTTTGAAGATTGTGTCCTTATCTTTAATCTTCGTTAAAGTAATTATGATGTGCCTTGGTGTTTCCTCCTTGGGTCCAACTTCTTTGGGACTCTCTGAGCTTCCTGAACTTCCTGGAAGTCTATTCCTTTGCCAGACTGGGGGAGTTCTCCTTCATTATTATTCAAATAAGTTTTCAATGTCTTGCACTTCCTCTTCTCCTTCTGGCACTCCTGTGGTTTGGATGTTTAAAGAAGTTGGAGGTTCCTAAGCCTCTCCTCATTTTTTTAAACTCTTTTTTTATTCTGTTGTGGTTGAATGTTTCTTTCTTCCTTCTGCCCCAAATTGTTGAATTGAGTTCTAGTTTTCTTCCTGTCACTCTTGGTTCCCTGTAAATTTTCCTTTATTTCACTTTTTATAGTCTTCATTTATTCCCTTAATTTGCGACCATACTCAACCAATTCTGTGAGTGTCCTGATGACCAGTGTTTTGAACTGTGCATCTGATGGGTTGGCTATGTCTTCATCACTTAGTTATATTTTTTCTGGAGCTTTGATGTGTTCTTTCATTTGGACAATTTTTTTTTTTTTTTTTGTCTTGTAGTGCCTATTATATAGTAAGGGGCAGGGTCTTAGGTGTTCACCAGGGCAGGGCAACCCATGTCTTTGCATTGTGATGCTGTATGTGGGGAAGAGGTCCAAGAGGGAACAGTGCCACTTGCTCTGCTCTCTGCTGGTTTTCAGTCACTTCCCCTGCTACCCACCATCAGATTGGGCCCTTCTGTTGCTGATTCCTGGGTGGGTGTGTTTGTGTACATTCTAGGACCTTGTGGGTCTCTCCAACAAACTCAGCTATGAGGCTGGGAGTTTCTCCCACTGCCACCTCATCCCCCACAGTTACTTTCAGTTAGAGGCTTTGAGGGTTTATTTCCTCATACTGGAAGCCTGGGTTGCATGGTCTATCTTGATACCCAGGTGTCCTCCCCCTTTATCTGCATGTGAATGTGGGACTGCCTAGTGACAAGCCACTGGTTCTTGGTGAGTCCTCTCTATCTGGCTGCTCATTTCCTACCAGTCTGGATGAATGTTTCTCTTTAACTCCTTGGTTGTTGGACTCCCATACAGTTTGATTTTCTGTCAGTTCTGGTTGTTTTTTGTTTTTAAATTTGTTCTTGTCTTTCTTTTGGTTGTGTGAGGAGGTACAGTGTATCTACCCAGTCCTCCGTCTTTGCCGGAAGACATGGGTTTATTTCGGCAATTTTGATTCTGTTCCATTAGTCTGTATGTCTTTTTTTCTTTTTTTCAATTAGTGTGTTTTAATTATTACAGCTCTGTAGCATAATTTGATATCAGGCAGTGTGATGCCGTTAGCTCTATTCTTCTTTTTCAAGCTTCCTTTGGCTATTGGCGGTCTTGAGTGGTGTTGTGTGAATTTTATTATTGCCTTTCCTATTTCTGTAAAAAGTGCATTTGAAATTTTGATAGTGCTTGCACTGAATTTGTAGATTGGGCAGTATACACATTTTGAGGAATTCTTCCTAACTCTAAATGCAGAATATATTTCCACTTTTTTGTGTCTTTTCAATTTCTTTTACCAAAGTTCTAGAGCTTATAATGTCCAGTGCTTTCACTTCTTTGGTCATCATCTGTTTTGTTTGATGCTATTGTAAATGGGATTACCTTTTTTATTTCTTCCAGATTTTTTAATATTTTGCATATAGAAATGCCATTGATTCTTGAATAGTCATTTTGTAATCTGCAACTTTACTGAATTGGTTTTTACTTTTAACCATTCTTTGGTGGAATGTTCAGTGATTTTTATTATATAAGATTATATCACCTGCACACAGTTTTATTTCTGTCTTTCCAATTTGCATGCCCTTCATTTCTTTTTTTATTCTTTATTCTATTGATTATACTATTAGAGTTGTCCCATTTTCCCCCTTCACTCCCCTCCACCCTGCCCACCCCCTCCCACCCCATTCCCTCCTTTAGTTCATGTCCATGTGTCATAAGTTCTTTAGTGTCTACATTTCCCATACTATTCTTGCCCTCCCCTTGTCTATTTTCTACCTATTGTCTATGCTTATTCTCTATATCTTTTCCTCCTCTCTCTTCCTCCCATTTCCCTGTTGCTAACCCTCCATTTGATGACTTTTTTTTACTGTTCATATTTTTAATCTTCTTTTTCTTAGATAAATCCCTTTAACATTTCATATAATAAGGGCTTGGTGATGATGAACTCCTTTAACTTGACCTTATCTGAGAAGCACTTTATCTGCCCTTCCATTCTAAATGATAGCTTGGCTGGATAGAGCAATCTGGGATGTAGTTCCCTTGTCTTTCATGGTTTTGTGTTTATTTCTCCCAAACTAGTCTTTTATAATGACATTTATTGCAGTGATATGAATTCATACAATTCCACAGGTGTCAGCCCTGGCTGGTGTGGCTCAGTGTGGTGAGCACCAGCCTGTGAACCAAAGGGTCACCTGCTCCATTCCTGGTCAGGACGCACGGCTGGGACTCAGGCCAGGGCCCAGGCAGAAGGCAACAAACCTGTGTTTCTCTGGCACATCGATGTTTCCATCCTTCTCTCCCTCCCTTCCCCTCCTAAGAAATAGTAAATAAAATATTAAAAATATTGCAGAGGTTTCAAGTACACAATTTTATGTTTCATCACCTGTATATGGCATTGAGTTTAGCTTCCCAAGTCAAATCTCTTCTCACCATAGATTTCACTCTCTTTACAAAGCCTCTTTTGTCTCACTCTGACCCTTTCCCTCTGGTCACAGAGGGACACAGTCTGTGACCACACCATTGTCTGTGTGCACCTGTCCAAACAATTCCTGGAATATCCATTGAACCAGCTGTTTAAAACAGATTTGTTATCTGATCCAAAGGCATACACAATTAGCAAATGCAAAAAATAAAAGTGAGAAAAATGTCTTACATGAATGTGGACCAGAGATGGAGGGTGAGCCCAGGTGTGGATCAGAACCTGTGATGTGGGCTGAGCCCCAGGTCACAGGGTTGAGAACAGAGGGGCCAGTCAAGGAAAGTCAGCAGTGCAGTGAGGTGAGAAGCCCACAGTCTAACTGTGGGAAAGCCTCTGCAGCACCAGCCCTGCCTCTCCCTGCACGGGAACCACGCCTACACCCTCCACATTCTCAGCAGACTCTTTCCCAGGGATGCCCACAGTTTCCTCCAGAGCTTCTTGGGATCATCAGACTCTTCTCCAGGCTCCACCTCACTGACTGGTGGGTTTGTTGTCCCCTGGGTTTAGCTGCTGGCTGCATCATGGGGTCTTCTCTGACTGTGACAAGCTTCACACAGCAGCACCCTGAGGACCACCAGGATCAAGCCACACACACCCAATTTGATGAGGTTCCCCACTGTGTAGTCTTGGGGTTGGTAAGCTAGGAATTGTGGGTAAAGAGGTCACAGAAGTCAGGACAGACTCAGATCGCCCCAGTCCCCCTGCACATCCACCAGGGCACCTGCATGTTATTGATTTGTTTTGATGCTCTGAGCACAGCCCCATAACTGAAAATTTCTCCTACTCTCTAGTCTTGGAATCTGAGTTGTTTTCCCATCATCCCAGAGGATCAGCTGCTCCAGAGGAAAATAAAACTGATAGGATATGAGAGAAGAGATGTAGGATGGTTTAGGTCATCTCTTTTCTAATATTTAATGTGTCTCTCAAACTAATGGTACCCAACTCAATTCCCTGAGGTGAGCATCTCTGGGGTCTGGTCTTGCATTGCTTTGAAAAGCCCAGATGCACATGGAGGACTTCAATTTGTTCTGAGTGTCAGGACGTGAAGGAGTGACGGCTGGATCTACCTTTTCATTGTTCCACTTCAGCTAGTTCTTTGTGTCCCTGACTCGGGAACATAATTTCCATGTCAGATTCCTTTCTTCTGTCTATCAATCTTTGTTGTTGTTTTTTTTTAATAAATGATGGAATATGTATAACACTGGCATTTTTGGTATTGAGAATTACCAAATTTAATATAATTCTAAGTGTTCATTCAGTTTGTAATCTAAATGGAAGATAGGTAAAAAAGTGGCAAAAAGAGAAATAAGAAAATAAAATCTTTTCATGCACACCTGCATGAAAATACAGATCTCTATAGATCACAGACAGGCTCTGATGATGTGACAAATGAATTCACAGGCAGTACAGGGAACTCTGGGAGGGGGAGGGGGCACTGACAGGAGTTTTGATGGGAGGTGTTTTGGAGGATGATCTGACCCAGCTGACCACTTGGTGCTCATGGAAAAGGACCAGAAACCCTGCTGTCCTCCCACACCCACGTAATCACAGTGGTCCCCCATGGAGACAGGACAAGCTCAGAGTGGGTTCATGTTCTTTCTCCCACAGGAATTTACTGGCATCAAAGTTGTAAACTGATTGAGCTTTTTTTGGATCCTGGATTGGATTCTGCTTTGATAGATGGGAGAATTGAGTCCCAGATACAATCTGGGACTGTCCTGTCTCACCTAGAGCTGATGGTCTTTCCTTATGATCTGCTCCCAGCACAGCACACAGGAGGGGCAGGGGTGTGTGGTGAACCCTGATGTTCCCTACAATGGTTGGGCTGGGCTGGGGCTCTGCCTTCCTGAGCTCTGTGAAGCTCCTTATGTCACTGCAGGCCTGTGAGCAGGAGGGGACCAGGGATGAATAGACATGAACCTGACACTCAGAGAGGAGAATGGATTCTGAGCCCCACAGTGGGAGCAGAAGAGACATCACCTGAACCAGGTCTGACTCCAGCCCTTGTTCCCTGTTCTCCAGCCAAGCCTGAAATGATGGAAAGGACCTGAGTGTCCCAACCTCATGTCTTCCCTATCCTTCCATGTACAGTGTCACTGTCACTGCTATAGGGGGAAGAGTCCCCATAACATCACGTCCTGGGGGGCTTCCCTGTGAGGACCTCCTCCTAGGCGGTCAAAGCCAAAACTGAAAGGAAATCTAACCTCTGGGCCACGTTTCTCTCCTTTCACACTTGGAGACACTGAGGCACAGAGAGGGGAAGGGCATGTCCAAGTCAGAGCCTCCAGAGGTGCCTGAACTTGCACAGGACTCAGCTCCTGTCCCCAAGGACACACCCACCACCTCCTCACACAGACCCTCACTTATTCCTCTGAGGGTCTGACTCTGTGGGGCTGAGGGGCAGATCCTCAGAGACTTCTGAAAATTCAGGATGGGGGTGAGTGGTGGGTGCTGTTTTCTACCCACTTGAGCCTGGCTCCTCCCCTACAATGACCCCCAACATGTCCCTCATTCATGACCACCCCAACTGTCACCAGACTCACTCACCCTTGTATAGGCCTCACACCATGGTCGGAGAGGGGTGAATCCTTTGAGCCCCTAAAGGTTCTTGTGTCCTCTGAAATCTCTCTCTGACTCCACCCCCACTCCAGGACACAACCCTGTCCTTGAGTATCTGTGGGGACATGAGATCCTCTGAGAGACAGAACCGCCCTGGGCTGGTCTGTGCCCCCTCTGAGTGAAGAGGGCCCAGTGACTCACCAGAGGTGGAGGTGGGCCCTGTGGGTGGGGTCCTGGAGTTGCCAGAGGGTCCTGGGAGAAACACAGAGGGGCTGAGAGTCTGAGCTGACCCTGGAGTCCCCACCTCACTCAGACTCCTCCTACATCTGCTCTGTGGCTTCTAAAACCCTCTCACTATCTACCTGGCACCTTCTGGACCAGGTTGGGCATTGGGTAGATGGGAGCAGCAGGGTCTCTGAGGGGGCAGATCTCTGCTGGGCCACCATCCTTAGAGCCCTCGCTCTCCCCTTTCAGCCCACAGTTCCTGGGGGACCAGGACCTGAGCTAACAGCTCAGAAGGACAGGGTCAGGGGCTTCCCCTGAAACCAGCAGTTCCAGGGGGTCACTGGGCTGTGACAACAGGTAGGGGCTGCTGTGGTTTATGCTGTAGCACCTGTAGGTCCCCCTGTGGGCTGAGGTCACAGGACCCATGGAGAACTCTGCCTGGTGCTGCTGAGCTCGGGACTGTGATCTGAGACATGGGGGGATCGGCTGCCCCCTCCTTGGTCAGAAGGAAAGTGTCCTTCCAGCTCTGTGACTGACACGACAGGGTCATGTTCTCTCCTGTGACCACTGTGGGTCCAGGCTGCACCAAGAGGGAAGGTCTGTCATGGAACCGTCCTAGAAAGAGGGGGGCAGGTGAGGGGTTGCTGCACCTTGTTCTGACCTGAGAGTCACCAGGCCCCTTTCTGAGGACCCTCCTCTCTGTCTGTCTCGGTTTTCTCTGCATTTCCCCCTTCCTGCTCCATTTCTTCCCTCTCTGTCTCCTTCCCTCCCTGGGGACCCCTTGCCCCTTGTCCTGGCCATCACCACCTGAGACCCCCAGCAGGGCCTGAGCAGACTCTGGGTCCCTGACTGAACCTGCTGGCTCCTCACCTGCTACCAGGATGTCCCCAGGGTCACTGGGGGCCACCACTGGGAGGAGAGGCTGTGTCTACCTTAGCACCTGTACTAACCCCTGTGGGGGCTATTCACAGTGTCCAGGGGTAAGTCAGCCTGAGAGAGCCCAGCCTGGGCCTGCAGGACAGTTATCTGGGGAAAGCCCTGTCTCCCCTCCTTGGACAGAGTGAATCTGTTGTAGGTGAGGTCAGAGTGACACTGGAGGGTCACGTTCTGACCAGAGGCCACAATGGGACCCTGCTGGGTCAGGAGGGAGGGCTTCCCTGAGGCACCTGCAGGGACCAGACAGGAGTGACAGGGCTGCTCCTCCCATGAACCCTCCTCCTGGCCTGGCCCCCAGGTCTCCCTGTCTCTCTCTCTGTGTCTCTGGCCCAGAAGCCTCTGTGCTCCCCTCACCCCACCTTTCACACGAGGCTCCCCTCCCATCAAAACCCTAGTAACCTGTCTGCTGCCTCAGTCCATGGATGGGACCAGAAGGGACTCACCTGGGACCAGGAGCTCCAGGGGTCACTGGGTTGTGAATACACCTGGGGTCTGTTCCTGTAAAAGCCATAGCATCTGAATGTCCCCCTCTGTCTGGGGGTCATGGGACCCACAGGGAACAGGGCCTGGACCTGCCCACTGGGATGTTGCTGTGAGTCCAGGGTCCAGGAGAGCCTGTCTTCTCCTTCCTTGGTTAGAATGAATCTGTGAAATCCCTGCAACAAGCCACACTGGAGGGTCACAGTCCCTCCTGAGGTCACGATAGGCCTGGGCAGGGCTGAGAGGCTGGGTTTGGTGAAGACTCCTAGGAGAGAAGGAGGCAGCATGTTAAATGGGGCTCACACCTCCCACACGTCCCCCAGGGCTGGGCTGTGAGGGGGAGACCCCCTGAGAGCATTCCCCTTTCTGAGGGCAAAGCCTGAGGCTGGGACCCCTGGGTATCCTTTCATCTGTCACCACTAGCTCCAGGGGGTCACTGCACTCTGACCAGACACCTTGGCTGATATAGGAACACTGATATTTCCCTGCAGTGTGCTCTGTCATCTGTGTGGTGAAGAACTTGACATAATTCTTGGGCTCCAGTGGGGTCTGTGTGTCCCAGGGCTCTGGGCTTCCCTCTTTATACAGAAGGAACTCCTGGGCCTGAAGGACCCTCTGACACCAGATGGTCACAGGACTCCCCCAAAGGATCACAGTGCCTGCCTGGCTAAGCCCAGAGGGTGGGTTTGGAGAGGGTCCCTGGAAGGAATTCAAGACTGGGTCACAAGACATTTCCACCTCTGTGCCCAGATCTCAGCCCCAGGACCTTCCCTGACTTACCCCATCCATTAACCCAGAACTTATGTTCTTCATCCCCAGCTTCCTCATGGGCAGGCTCCTTGTTCTTTATGCAGAGAGGGACATGGGACCCCTGGGGACAGACTCACCTGCCTGCACTGGGGTCCTCAGGCCCACGCTCAGCCCTGCAAGAGAGTCCCTATGAGAGATTTATCCTGAATCCTGAATAGAACCCTCCTCCCCAGTAGCCTCCTGAGTGCTGGGGTCCTGACAGAGCAGGGCTCCCCTTCCCCCTCACATCTCACCGAGGCAGAGCAGGGCTGTGAGAGTGGGGGGCATGGTGCCTCCTCTCTGTGTCTGGCTGTGCAGAAGGAAGAGACCACAGAGTCTTCAGTGTAGACAGAAACACAGGCTGTGGTCACTGGCAGGCTGGCCATCCCTATCAGGGGGTTGTCACGTCAGCAGCCCCTCAGGAAGGGGAACAGTCTCTCCCCTGGAGTCCAGTTCTGGTTCCCATAATGGAGGAAGAAATAGACCCACAGCCTCCTGAGATGTCTCTTTCAGGTGAGGTGACCAGGGCACAGCCTTCCAGGTCATTCTCCATGAGGTCCCCTTCCCCCTCAGCTCGACTATCAACCTCTCCTTGTGGGTCGTCCCCATGGACAGTGGTCACCCAGGCCCTGGATATACTGCAGGAAGACAGGGGTCCTTGTGCCTGCAGAGCTCAGCTTAGCAGAGACACGGTCTCCTCCTCACTGTGCAGTTCTGGTGAGTGTCACCATGACAATGAGCACAAAGGACAGACACAGAGAAATAGGGGAAGGACACATGCCCCTTCCCCTGGCCCCAGAGTGTGGTTTTCTTCTATCCCAGTAACCCTCACGGGCTTCTCATTTTTTTCTTAGCAACAGTGTCCACCCACCTTCCTGGGGACAAACCTCTGAGTGACCCCTGCCCCCTCAGTGCCTCTTGTTTCCTGGTTCAAGCCTCCTCCTCATGCTGTGGTCCTGTCTTCAAAATTTAGGGAACATTGACTTGGGCCAGAATTCTGATTTTCACTTAAAGCAGATATTTGCTTAAAAACTCATCATCCAATGTCTGTGTATCCTTGAGGGGTAATGTCCTGTCTCTGCCTCAGTTTCCTCATCTGGATGATGTCACAAACCCTAGTCTCCACAGAGGGTGTGGGTCAGTGGTGCTGGTTCGTGAGTGGGAGATGTCCATTTTCAAACCAGAAGACATGAGTGGGCTGGGACATGAGAGGATCAAGGTGTCCTGGTCAAAGCCAGGGTTGTTGCACCCACTTGAGACCTTACCTGCCCTGAATACCAAGCCCAGGTACTCACAACCACTCTAAAGTATGTAGGCACAGACATGTGCAGGAAAGAGAAATGAAGGTTCCCCAAATTGAGAGGTAACCACGGTGGAGAACAGACACTGTGACTGAGTGACCCCCAGTAACTGGGACTATCCAGGGGTCATAGGGCAGATATTTCCCTCTGAGTGGACAGAGAGGGACCCCAGGACCTCACAGGAAGGGGATCAGGGAGCAGGTGAAGGCTGGAAGTGTGGTCCCTGCCCTGTGTTTCTGTGTGGGCTCTGAGATGTCTCTGCCCACTCACCCAAGTTCGTGGTCAGCAGTGCGCAGTCTCCCCTGTGTGTCCTAAAACAGACTGAATCCAGTATGTCAGCCATGGGTGTCTGTCCTGTGTGTGTGTGTGAGGTTCCCCTTGGACCACCCTTGTGGGCAGAATGCTGAGAAGGTGCTGAGTCTGAGAGAGTGGGAGGCATGGGGCAGGGGCAACTGCCACAGCCCCTGGTCAGCCTGACTCCCAGGATAGCCCCTGAGAAACTGAGGGAGACCAGGTGTGTGAGGGGAGAGACTCTTACAAGAGTGGACAGTAGAGACGTCCTAATGATGACAGACAGCACTATGGACACCATCTACTGACACTGGGGACTGTCACATGCGATGAAAGAGAGTCAGTAGGAAATATGAGTGTGAATTAAGATGAGATCTCTAGAAAGGCTTTGTGCAGGTGGTGGTCTGTGACAGGTGAGTTCAGGTGCATGGGAATAAAATCCCTCAAATGGGAGTGAGGGTCCACAGGAGGCCAGAGAGGAGGCTGCAGGGTCTCACCCACACGATGTCCTGGGTCTTCATGTGAACGTTTTGTGGAGGGGAGCTAGGTCCCAGAAAGAGGGGCTCAGGGTCAGAGCTGTGGGTATGTTCATTGTGTGGGGGGAAGAGAGGGAAGAGTTGAGGGCATGTCAGTGCTCTGCCTGGGTGGCTGGGGGAGCCATTGGGCTGTCCCAGGACTGACCACCCCAGTGAGGGGCATGGGGGTGGGGAGAGGATTACAACACAGAGAGACCACTAGCCTTCCTGGCTTAGTGTGGTTTGGTCTCTCCCTCCCACTTCCTCTGTCTGACTTCCTCATCTCTGTGAGCAGGAGACCTTCTCTCCATCCCTCCCACCCAGGCCCCTGAGCATGTCTGCCTCCTCACTGCCCTGCTCTGTGAGGGGTGACCCTGCATCTGACACTGGTCACTATCTCTCCATGTGCTGGGCAGAAGCACCAGTTGCAGACAACTCACAGGTTTTAATTTAAGACAGGGGGAACATTGACCATCTATTCTGAGCCAGTCCCTTCCCCTCTCCCTTTGCTCTCACTGCAGACAAGGGTGGAGGCTCAGCTCTCACGGGTGTTGTGAGGATCAGCAGAGCCTGAGACGTGAAGAGGCTCCATCTGTGTCATTTCTGGGCCTGATTAAGACAAAGGCTTGAGACACTTGTGGGAGGAAGGGCTACTCGGAAGCCGCAAAGGAATCCCTTAAGCCCTCAGCAGGCAACAGAAGCTACAGGGCATCCTTGGTTTAATGGCAGGTGAGCCCAGACTGAGAAAAAACAGGAAGAACTCTGCTCATCCTGAATCCTGGACTCACCTCACTCAGGGGTGAGGGTGGGAATCCCACCAGGGGCTGAGCACTGGGCAGTAAGGGCATCTCAGACCGGTGGGAGTCCCACCTCCCATGAAACTGCTCAGGGATATGGGGCCACTTCTAAGGCAAAAAAGATCCACAGGGAACCATGGCCATTGACTTGCATTTCTTTTTAATGACGTAAATTCATGTAACAGAGAATTAAGCCTTTTAATACATAGCATTCACTATACTGTAATACATACACAGTGCCAACTACAACTTTTACGTAATTTCAAATTTGTGTAACTCTGCCCCCAAATACCATGCGAGGCCCTCAGTCTCCCATCTCTCCTCCTCGTCAGCCCCCGACAAGCCCACCTGACTCCTGTCTCTGTGGGTTTCCTCCTCCTGGCGCTTCATACAAATGCAGTCACAGAAAACGTGATCTTTTCTCTCTGGCTTCTGTCACTTAGCTGCAGGATGTTGGCATTCATTCATGCTGTTGCTGGTGTTGGTACTTAGTTTTTATGGCTGAAAAAACCCTCCCGGGTTATGAAGACACCACATTTGTTTATATGAGTGGGATCCAGCATGAAGGGGTGTGTAGATGTGAACCCAAACCAGCCATGTGGGTGGCCCCTCAGGTCACAGTGGTGAGAACAGAGGGACAGTCAAGGGGAGTCAGTGAGGATGAGGAGGGACAGCCCCACAGTGGGAGGGAGGAGGTGTCTCCACAGGAACACAGCTCACATTTCCTGTCCCGAAATCTCATCTGCCACATCTGCTCCTCTGGACACAGCAGTTTCCCACCTGTGGTCAGACTGTCCTTCACCACCTCCTGGGTCATCAGATGGGCTCCATGGCTCCCCCTACTCTGAATGGTGCCCTGTCCCCTCTGTTCACATCCTGGCTGCAGCCTGGGTCCTCCTCCTGATGTCTTGAGCCTGAACCTGAAGCAGAGGCACTCCGATGACCACTAGGACCAAGCCAACCACACCCATTTGGATGAGATTCTCCACTGTGTAGTCTTGGGGGTAGGAGGGTAGGAAATGTGGGCCTGCAGAGGAAGGGTGTGGGGGCACGGGTGTCACATCTGCTGGGGGTAGGGTGCCCCTCTTGCCCCGTAAAACCTGGGCTATGAGGCCAGGCTGGCCAGACATACAGGTGTCGGATGCCTGGAGGCTGTGCTGGGGCGAGGCTCCACAGTGACAGTTTTGCCCCAGGCTGAATTACAGGCAAAAAGTTTTCAAGTTTTTACCTTAAACACTATTTCATTTATAAAGCTTTTGAAAGATGCTTTGATAAATGATAGATAATACTGTTTTGCTTCTGAAGAGTTTTTCATTATAAATTGGTGCAGAGATTTAACAAAAGTGTTGCATTTGTTGATATAATCTTTTTCTTTTTTTTTTTTGCTATTTCTTTTAATGTTGAATTTTACTGAATGAGTTTTTGACTCTAAAACCATCCATTCATTCCTGAAATCAGATACCTGCATGCTTGGGATATTTATCCAGAATATATTCATGCATCCCTTTTTAAAAAATAAAAAACATATTTATTAATTTTTTTGAAAGAGTAGAAGGGAAGGAGAAAGGAGAGAAACATCAATGTGTGGTTGTCTCTAGTGCACCCCCTACTGGGGACCTGGCTCGTAACCCAGGCGTGTGCCCTGACTAGGAATCTAACTGGTGGTCCTTTGATTCACAGGCTGGCCCTCAATCCACTGAACCACACCAGCCAGGACACACACATTGATTCTTGAGAAGCCTGTTGCTTTGATTCCAAAGTGTATGTATATTACTTATCAGTGATTGTATCATCAGGAGACTCCCAGAGGGTCCCAGAAGCTGCTAGGGGTGGATCTCAGGTCACTAGGCTGGCTGGGGTCCTGCTGAGTGTCCTTAGGGGGCAGCTCCTGTGCCTTCAGTGTGGGGTCTGGGTCCTTCCAGGGCTAGTGGATGGCCAGAGCAGCGTACACACTGGGTTCATCTGGGGGCTGCTCTGTTGGGGAGGAAGCGGGTGCAGTTGTCTTCCGTCTGAGGGTTAAGAGGTTCAGCTGGGCGTAGGTCATGTCCTGGGAGTCATCAGATGCAGCAGCCTGGAGCAGGGGGACAGTGAAAGGGCTGAAAGATGGTTGGGGCTGGGGAAGCCTGGGGCCTTGAGAGGATGGGACTCACCTGTCTGTCCTCTTCTGCTTGTCTGTCTTTTATGTCCAGCAATTCCTCTGACAGGGGGGAAGGAGAAGTGGCCATTCCCTGCCTGAGTCCAGATCTGCAGTTCACCTGGGCGTAGGTCACTTCCTTGGAGTTGTCATTGGGCCCATTCTGCTGCAGAGAGACAGTGAGAGGGAACCAGGGTCTCCTTGATTCCAGTCAACTATCCACGTGTAGCCAGAGTGATGATTTAAACTTTAAATTGGACTAACTAACTCTCAGGATGGAATCTGCAGGGACGTCCTGAGTCTTGGGGCCTTTGGAAGTTTCTATGGTTCTGATTCTTAACCTAAGGCACTCTCTGTTGCTCACTTGGCTCTAGCTACATGGGCCATCTGGCTGAAGCAGCATGTCCTGCCTCTGGACCTTTGCACCTGCTGTTTTCTCTGTTCCCCACCCAGACCACACGTTCTACTTTCCGATGGAAGCAACCATTGGAGTAAACTGGGCAACAGGTGGGTCCTTGGTTGTCTATACAGCAGCAGGAGTCTCACCTGAGGGTCCAGGTCTATACACTCCCCAGGCTGTGGGTCCTTCATGGCAGCATCTGCAGGGGCAGAATGGGGTGTGTCTCCTGAAGGTTCTCAGGGCTGCAGACCCACTTTCTCCCAGGTGGGCCACTAACCCAGGGGTGAGATGAGGCACCAGGTCAGGCTATGGATTTCAGTCCCTCTAACCCCTGATGCCCACACTCTCCCAGGCTCTTCCCTCCCTTAACCCCTCCTAAAATCCCAATACCCCCTCCCCCATCAGTTTCTGAAATCCCTGCGTCCCCTCCCACAGGGTAGCTGTCCCTTCCTCTCACAGAGGGGCACTTTTGGGTGTCAGCCTCTATCTGGGCTGGTCAAGAGGGGCAGTGTCAGCCTTGGGAGGGTAGGGACTCCTCCTTGTGTGATTCTCGAGGAAAGGAGGAGACCTTAACATTTGCTTGTGTGTGTATTTCATATCTCAGGGAATTGAAGACAGCAAAAGATTACCTGACATTTTATACATGTACTGACATGAAGTGCATTCTTTCCAGAATTTCTGATTTCAGATTCGGGAGAAATCTGTTGTTCATTGTACCTTCTCCATCTATTTGATTTTCCTGTGCCAGGTGCTCTGAGCCCCTCTCTCTTGTGACCCAGGTCACCCTGTCCCCTACTCACTTGATGTCTCTCCTTTGCTGTGATACCAGCGTCGGAGGAAGAGGAAGAGAAGGAGGGAGAACAGCAGAATGAGGGCCACCAAGACCCCGATCACGATGTTCAGGGACCATTGGAGACCTTGGGCTGGAGTGACATCATGAATGAGACAATGGTGCCATTTAATGAGCACCTACTGTGTGCAAGGCACATGCTGGAGTCTGTCCTTCATCTCCTCTAGCCTCACAGCCCTTGTGCACCCAGGATGGCTGACCCATGATCTGTCTACTGTGGCTCACAGAGGTTGGCCATGTGCCTGGGACCACCCAACCTGGCTGGGGCAGGGCTAGGACTGGACCCCAGGATGTGGGTTCCCTGTGCTGTCCTCCTGCTGCCCCAGGTGAACACCAGCTCTGAGCTCTGGGCTCCTCACCTGCAGGGGGCCTGTCCTGTCTCACTGGAGGTCAGGGCCCTTCCTTGTCATCTGCCCCCCCCCAGCTCTGAAGGGACACAAGAGGGGCAGGGGTGTGGGATGGGCTCTGTTTCTCTCCTGGAATATTTTCTGTTCTGCATGTCCTTGAAGCCCCTTTGGGAAGGTTGGGCTGTTTGAGGGTTCTGTCCTCCTGAACTCTGTGAGGTCCTTATGTCACTAACGTCACTGCAGGCCTGTGAGCAGAAGGGAACCTGGGATGAACAGATGTGAACCTGACACTCAGAGAAAAGAAGGGGCCACCCAGATGCACAGCAGAAGCAGCAGAGCTGGGCCCTGAACCAGGTCTGACTCCAGCCCTTATTCCCTCCTCTGAGCTGAGCACCTGAGCTGAGGGAAAGGACTTATGTGTCCCAGACCTTGTCCTGCCTGTCCTTCCCTGTACAGTGTCACCATCCCTGCTACAGAGGGGACAGTTCCCATAACATCATGTCCTTGGAGGCTTCCCTGTGAGGCCCACTCGCAGGAGGTCAGAACCAGAACTGAAAGGAAATCTAAGCTCTGGGCCATGATTCTCTCCTTTTACACTTGGAGACACTGAGGCATAGAGAAGGGAAGGGTCTGTCCATGTGGGAGCATCCAGAGGTGCCCGAACTTGCACAGGACTCAGCCCCTGTCCCCATGGACACACCCAACACCTCCCGACAAAGACCTTCATTTGTGGATCTGTAGGCCCAACTACTCTGGGGGTTCTCCTTCCTTGGAGCCGTCTAGAAACTCAGAATGGGGGTGAGGGCTGCCTTCTCTGCACTTGAGCCTGGCTGCCCCTCCCCTGGGTGGGACCACAGGATTTCTCTCTGCTATGACAGCCCCACCTGTCACCTGATTGCCTCACATCCCTGAGGGCCCCATGGTCCCCCAGTATCTCTCTCTGGCCCCCAGCCTCCCTGGGAGATAAGCATGCCACAGCGGGTGATGTTCTACTGTCTGGGAGCAAGGTTTCTGATAGTCACCATGCTTGATTTGGCCTGTTGTTCTCCGGGAGGAGGAGGGGATCAAGATGGGTGCCCCTGGCCTTTCCTCCTTTTGCTCACCCTGAGGCCCATCCAGCCACCCTGGGCCCCCCAGAACCTGTCTGAGCCCCAGGGGTAGGGATGAGGATGACACAGTGGTGGGGTTGCTCTGGCTGTTCAACCCTCTGGGAAGTGAGCACCCTCATGCTGGCTCTCCTTCAGGGACCCCCTCACTGTGTATCCAGCCCAGAGTTTCCCTGGGGGACAGGGTCTGAACTGACCATGAAATACAAGGGCAGGGCTGGGGCTCCTCACCTGAGACCAGGAGCTCCAGGGGGTCACTGGGCTGTGACAATTGGAATGGGAAGGAGCTGCGTGAGCTGTAGCATCTGTAGGTCCCATTGTGGTCCCGAGTCACAGGGCTGATGATGAAGTCGGCCTGAGAGGGGGCAGCCTTGTCCTCCAGATGAAGCTGCTGGGGAGGATCCAGGGTCCCCTCCTTGTGCAGGTGGAAGGTGTCAGCCCTGACCTCAGAGTGACACTGCAGGGTCACGTTCACTCCCCAGGGAACCAAGGACCCTGGCTGGGCTGAGAGGGATGGTTTCCTGTACTTTCCTGGGAAGAGGAGGGCTGTGAGATGCAGAGACACCACTGCCCCCATGCCCTTGTACCTAAGCTGCAATACCATGTCTTTCCTCAGGGATGCTGACTGTGAGCCCACTCAGCTCCCCTCAGTCCCTCTGGGTGGGCATCTATTTTCTCCATGCCTCTCACTCCCCTTTCCTCACCTCCTTGCCTATACCTGAGTCCTCTCTGCCTCTGCTCTAGGACCCTGACCTGGACCCCATCACTACCAGAGTGAACTGGAGCCTGAGCCCTGAGCAGACACTCAGGATAGGGTGTAGGGCAGGGCTCCTCACCTGCGACCAGGATGTCCAGGGGGGTGCTGGGGGCTGACCACACATAGGACATGTTGTGTCCACTGTAGCACCTGTAATGGCCCCCATGGGTGAGGTTCACAGGGCCCAGGGAGAAGTCAGGGCTGTGCTGCCCTTGGAGACTCTGAGGGGGTGTGGGATCCTGGTCCTTGGTCAGAGCGAATGTGTCAAAGCCAGGCTCTGAGTGACACTGGAGGGTCAGGTTGTCTCCAGGCAGCAGCAGGGGTCCTGGCTGGGCTGCGAGGGAGGGCTCCCTGTACACACCTGGGGAGAAGGTCATTGTCACCCAGGGGATACACACACCCAATCCACACTGGGGCTGCAGGGAGAGCTCTCACTTGTCCCTCACTAAGTCTCCTGACTGTGCTTCTGTCCCCAGGTAACCCGAGTCACACACCCCTACCTCCCCTAGGGCTTTCCTAGGTACAGGGTTAGGTCAAATATTTGGAGGCACAGGTGAGAATTGAAGCAAGTGTGGGCCACCTCACCTGTGACCTTGAGGGCCAGAGGGGCACTGGGCTGTGACCACACATTGGGGTCGGAGCTGGAGGAACCATAGCATCTGTAGGTCCCCCCATGAGAGGAGCTCACGGGGCCCACAGGGAAGACAGCCTGCCACCTTCCAGTGTGGTGATTCCATTTCGATTTCCTGCATTGGGGCGGATCAGCCCCTCCTTCTTTCATCAGAAAGAAAGGGCCTGATGTGAACTGTGAGCTGCACAAGAGGGACACGTTCCCTCCTGAGTTCACCACCGGGCCTGGCTGGGCTGAGAGGGAGGGTGCACTGTACACTCCTGAGGGAGAAGAAGGATCTGAGTTAGAGGAGACTGTCACCCCACCTTCCCTAGGTGTGAGCTGTGAGGGGTGAGGGCCCCTAAAACCTCACTCTGTCCCCTTCATCTTCTGAGGAGGAGCCCACAGTGGGAAGGAGACTTGGGTTCCCTCTTACCTGTCACCACCAGGAGCAGGGGCTCACTCCTCTCAGACAGCGTGCCCCCAGTGCTGTATGCGCACTGGTACAGCCCTGTGTGCTGTGAGCTCATGGACTGAATGAGGAACCTGGTCTTGTTGCTGGAGGCCTCTGGGATGCTCGTCCTCCAGTCCAGAGAGCCCCTCTCTTTATAGAAAAGGTAGCTATCTGCCTGCAGAGACCCCTGACACCAGATGGTCACAGGGCTCCCCTTGCTGATCATGGGACTTGGGTCAGCCCAGATGGAGGGTTTGGGGGGAACTCCTGGAAAGGAATCAGACCTGCAGTATCAGGAAGGTCCTTGTCTCCTCAGTTTCCCCAGCTGTCACTCCAAGACCCATCCCACACTGGTCACCACCAGCCCAGACCCACTGTGTGTCCCCCAGCTGCCCAGGGGCATCATTGGTCTGAAGCAGGTCTGGGGGAGGACTCACCTGCCTGGACCTGGTCCCACGGGTCCCGACACAGCCCTGAAAGAGAGTCCCTGTGAGATTTTCCTTCACCCAACACAGAAGCTCAAGGCCTCATCTGGGCCCCTGAGTCCTAAGGTCAGATCTGAGGCTTTGCCACCTCTTCTACCTCCAGAGGTTGTGTCCCACCTGAGACTCCTCATTCCTGGGGTTTATTGGGATCAAGACCTGGGATTGACAGGATCCCATCCTGAATCTTTCCCCCAAAGCTCACCGAAACAGAGAAGAACAGTGAAGGTCAGGGTCGTGGTGCTTCCTGCCATGGTCACCAGTGTGCAGACGATGTATAAATTCACTGCAACACAAAGTAACAAATGAGGTGTTACATGGTCTCAGCTCTGTGTGACAGGTCATGGGTTCCTCATCAGTGGCCTGGCAGGAAGGGAAGTAGCCCAACCCTGAAAGATGGGCCAGAGGAGACAGCAAGCTCTGGAGATTTCAGCCTGGTCTGAGTCTCAGCAGACCCCACAGGCTCTGCACCCACCTCATGGGACACCCAGATCCAGAGGGTGACACCTGTCCTGGAACATGAGGATAGAGGACACCAGGCAGGACTCAGGAGCTGCCCAGTTTCTCTTTCAGTTCTGATACAGCCTTTTCTTGACCTTCATGTCCTTGGGTAAGTCACTTCCCTCTCCTGAGACCCTGTAAGTGCCATTTTTCTTCCTCTTTCCCACTGGCCAGGCCATCAGGCAACATGTGGTGAGCAGTCACCCTGGGTAGTGACAGTGCCAGGTCCTAGAGAGTCACTGCTGAAGCTGCTGGACTCACAGGGCTCAGAGGAATGAGGACAGACAGGCAGATATGCAGATGGCAGACATATAAATTACAGACTTGTGAGATTGTCCATGTTGGGAGAAAGAACAAGGCAGTGAGGGTCAATAACAGGTGAACATCATGCAACCTGTTTGTTGTCTGTGAGGGTGTCCTTCTCAGGGATTTGCTGACCCAAGGCATGAGCAGGGATCAGTGTAGAGGCCATGGGCTAGAGGGTGTCCTTGGCCAGAAAGAGCTTGGGATGTTCTCAATAGTGGCCTCAGTCAGGCAAAGGCTGTGTCCTGGTCACACGAGATCTGGAGCACCGTGCAGATAGTTTTCATTTTATCTCAGCAACAGTGGGACAAACAGATTTATGTTTTAAAAAGGCTACTCCAACATGAAAATGTCATGCCAGCAGGTTCTATTGATAATGAACTCCATCAGCCATAAAACTCCAACATTCCCCTGGCCCATGGATGGCGTGTCCATCAGTATTTTAAGTCATTCACACAAAGCTGTAATGCAAACTGCACTAACAGTTGACTGGGATGAGAAAGGACTTCTCTCTGTCCTGTCTTGATCTTGGTAAGCAGGTGGCTCAGTTCAGAGTGTCTGAGGGAGCAGCAGAGAAAGCGCAGGATTTTTAAATAGCTCAGTTTCTGTGTGTGGTTTGGAGTGGAGGGTAGTGTGGTTAACTGGTGGTTTTCTTTTTGGAGGGTGAGTCGTGTACCTGGTGCTGGCAAGTTTAGCTCCAGCCTGAACACTGACAGCTTGGAATGTCAGATGGTGCAAAGTGGATCTGTTCTGAGGGTGGGAACTGGAGGAGGGGAGCAGGTAAGCTTAGACCAGGTCCTTTATAGGAAGAGTCCTTAAGAAGTGGAGACAGGAGTGAAGTGGAGGAAGGCGTGGGGCTTGGATTAGAGGTGCAGGAGGGAGGCTGATGTGATGACAAGACAATTGAGTCTAGTGATGGATCGGGGGACATTGCTCAGAGGGGCTCAGTGGAGCATCATGGAGTGCAGTGGATGACAGTGAGGGAACGGAAGGCTGTTCCACCCTCTGCTGGGTGCCTGGAGGTGCCTCTGGTGCTGTCACCAGTAGGGTGACCTGAGAAGAGAGGGCAGCATGAGGAGGGGCTGCAGAGACTGGTCACTGTTTCTCAGAAGAAAGTCTGACCCTGCTGGGACCCTGGATTTTCTTTCCCCAAACAGTTCCCTTCCCTGAGTTCCTGTTTGGATCAGTTAGCACCAGCCTCACCCTCATGGCCCCCCTTCAAACCTCTGGGTCAGTTCTGCCTCCTCAGGGCCCCTCCTCCCCTGAGCAGAGCTCTTCCTCTCACTCTGGGAACTCCCTCTCCAGCATCAGGTGAGAGCCCCTGTAGAGGGCAGCCAGGCTTTTAAATGAAAAGAGACAGACTCAGGGATCTGTGAGGTGGTTTATGTTCCTGAACTAGGAGCAAAATGAGAATGGTATCAATGAGGAAACACAATATTGGAAGAAACAGATAACTGATCATGTCATAAAAATGTCTTGAAAGTCATATGTTTACCTGCCCAAGAAACTGAGCTGTGAATCTTTGAAAACCAAGCCCACACATACCATGTACCTCATCAAACTAGTCAAGGAAAATCGAATCCACCCAGACAGAAATGGCACATTGCACATGGAGGAACCAGGATGGATTGACTGCAGATTTCCCATCAGAAACCATCATGGCCAGAAGAGTTTAAAGTCCTGAGAGGCGAGGAAAGTTTGCCTTGAATTCTTCTGGAAATATTCTTCCGGAAAGAAAGTGAAATAAAGGAAACCTGAGCATCTGACCTGCTTAAAACAGACAAGTTCTTCAGGAAATCAGGGGATCATTCAAAAAGGACACTTGGAAATTCAACAGTTAAAGAAGAACAGTCATATCTAGGGATAGATATATCTAAGTACGTGTAATAGCCTATTTTTCTCCTCTCAACTTAAAAAAAAACAGGCATGTCTGTTGAAAGCAGAAATGGGCATCATCTGGTGGGGTGTGTGATGTGTGGATGGACTGCAGATTCCAACAGTAGCGCAAGGCAGTGGGCGTAAAGGGAACTGCAGTTATGAGGCTTCTGCATTGACCTTCTAGAGGTTAATATTACCTCCTCTGTAGAATCTGTGAAATTAGGTTGTATATTATAATACTTACAACGGTCATGAAAAACCAACATAGAAAGACTCATAGTTAGAATTCCTGTAGATAAAGTAGAATGGATGCTACAAAAACATCCAAAAACACACAGAGAGCAGCAATAAGAAACCTGAAGAGAAAGCAGCAGGTGTGACCTGTAGACACAAACAATAAAGTGCGAAACCTAAAACCACCTTGTTTACAATTACCTTAAATGTAAGTGGTGAAAGCACAAGGAAATGGCAGACTTTAGAACTGGATTAAAATACTGGATACCTTTACTCTAGCATATATTAGTTAAAGCATGGGTTTATTTCTTTTTGGTTAAATATATTTTATTGATTATGCTATTACAGTTGTCCCATTTTCTCCCCTTATTCCCTTCTGCCCTGCACACCCCCTTCACCCGCATTCTCCCCTTCAGTTCATGTACATAGTTCATATGTATAAGTTCTTGGCTTCTACATTTCCCATACTATTCTTAACCTCCCCCTGTCTGTTTTCTACCTACCATTTATGCTACTTATTCTCTGTACCTTTTCCCCCTCTCTTTTCCTCCCACTCCCCTATTGCTAACCCTCCATGTGATCTCCATTTCTGTCATTCTGTCATTTTCTTGGATAAGTTCCTTTAACATTTCATACAGTAAGAGCTGGGTGATGATGAACTCCTTTAACTTGACCTTATCTGGGAAGCACTTTATCTGTCCTTCCATTCTAAATGATAGCTTTGCTGGATAGAGTAATCTTGGATGTAGGTCCTTGCCTTTTTTGACTTGGAATATTTCTTTCCAGCCCCTTCTTGCCTGCAAGGTCTCTTTTGAGAAATCAGCTGATAGTCTAAGGGGAACTCCTTTGTAGGTAACAGTCTCCTTTTCTCTTGCTGCTTTGAAGATTGTGTCCTTATCTTTAATCTTGGCTAAGGTAATTGTGTTGTGCCTTGGTGTGTTCCTCCTTGGGTCCAACCTCTTTGGGACTCTCTGAGCTTCCTGGACTTCCTGGAAGTCTATTTCCCTTGCCAGAATGGGGAAGTTCTCCTTCATTATTTGTTCAATAAGTTTTCAATTTCTTGCACTTCCTCTTCTCCTTCCGGCACCCCTGTGATTCAGATGTTGGAAGATTTAAGGAAGTCCTGGAGGTTCCCAATCCTCTCCTCACTGTTTTGAATTCTTGTTTGTTCATTCTGTTCTGGTTGAATGTTCCTTTCTTCCTTCTGCTCCAAACTGTTGATTTGAGTCCTTGTTTCCTTCCTGTCACTGTTGGTTCCCTGTTCATTTTCCTTTATTTCATTTTTCATAGCCTTCATTTATTCCTCTAATTTGTGACCATATTCAACTAATCCTGTGAGCATTCTGATGACCAGTGTTTTGAACTGTGCATCTTATCGGTTGGCTATCTCTTCATCACTTAGTTGTATTTTTTTCTGGAGCTTTGATGTGTTGTTCATTTGGGCTTTTTTTTTTTTTTTTTTTTTTTTTTTTTTTTTTTTTTTTTTTTTTTTTTTTTTTTTTTTTTTTTTTTTTTTTTTTTTTTTTTTTTTTTTTTTTTTTTTTTTTTTTTTTTTTTTTTTTTTTTTTTTTTTTTTTTTTTTTTTTTTTTTTTTTTTTTTTTTTTTTTTTTTTTTTTTGTCTTGTAGTGCCTGTTATGTAGTAAGGGGCAGAGTCTTAGGTGTTCACCAGGGAAGGGCAACCCATGTCTTTGCATTGTGATGTTGTATGTGGGGAAGAGGTCCTAGAGGGAACAGTGCCGCTTGCTCTGCTCTCTGCTGGTTTTCAGTCACTTCCCCTGCTACCCACCATCAGATTGGGCCCTTCTGTTGCTGATTCCTGGGTGGGTGGGTTTTTGTACATTCTAGGACCCTACAGGTCTGTCCAATTAACTCTCCTGTGAGGCTGGCAGTTTCTCCCGCTGCTCTCTCATCCACCACAGGTGTTTTCAGCACAGGCTTTGAGGCTTTATTTTCTCATACTGGAACCCTGGGTTGCGTGGTCTATCTCCATACCCAGGTGTGCCTCCCCATTTATCTGCATGCGAATGTGGGACTGCTCAGACACAAGCCACTACTTTGTGGGGTCCTCTAGCCACTGCCTTGTGGTGAGTCCTCTCTGCCTGGCTGCTCATCTCCTACCAGCCTGGATGAATGTTTCTTTTGAACTCCTTGGTTGTTTGACTTCCATACAGTTTGATTTTCTGTGAGTTCTAGTTGTTCTTTGTTTTTAAATTTGTTGTTGTCCTTTTTTTGGTTGTGTGAGGAGGCACAGTGTGTCTGCCTATGCCTTCATTTTGGCTGAAAGTCACGGGTTTATTTCGGGAGTTTTAATGGTGTTCCATTGGTCTATATGTCTTTGTTTCTTTTCTTTTCTTTTGTTGCAATTACCATGCTGGTTTAATTATTGTAGCTGTGTAGCATAATTTGATATCAGGCAGTGTGATGCCTTCAGCTCTCTCTTCTTTTTCAAGATTGCTTTGGCTATTGCGAGGTCTCTGGCGGTTTTGTATGAATTTTATTATTGCTGTTTCTATTTCTGTGAAAAGTGCATTTGAAATTTTGATAAGGCTTGCATTGAATTTGTAGATTGGGCAGTATACACATTTTAGTGAATTCTTGCTAAATGTAAATGGGATATATTTCCACTTATTTGTGTCTTTTCAATTTCTTTTACCAAAGTCTTAGAGTTTTCAACGTCCAGACCTTTTACCTTCTTGGTCATCATCTGTTGTGTTTGATGTTATTGTAAATGAGATTAAATCCTTATTTCCTTTCCTGGCTTTTTAAAAATATTTTTCATATAGAAATGCCACTGATTTCTGAATGGTCATTTTGTATGCTGCCACTTTACTGAGTTTGTTTTTAAGCTTTTACCATTTTTGTGGAGTTTTTAGTTTTTCTATATAAAAGATTGTATCACCCCTGCACAGTTTAATTTGTTTCTTTCCAAGTTGGATCCCTTTGTTTCTCGTTCTTGTCTGAGGGCTCTGCCTAGGATGGTAAGTGTGATTTGCACAGGAGTGGGGAGAGTGGGCTTCCTTGTCCTGTCACTGATCTCAGAAGAGAAACTCTCAGCTTTTCAGTGTTGAGTCTGATGTTGACTCTGGGCTTCCACACGTGACCTTATTTTGCTGAGGTGTGGTCATTCCATCCCCAATTTATTGACAGTGTTTATGATGAAATGTTTGTTTTGAATGAATGGTGTACTTTGTTTAATGTCTTCCCTGCATCTATGCAAACAGGCACATGTTTTATATCATTTACTTTATTATTGTGGTGAAAACTTTGATTGATTTTCACATTTGAAAGTATTTTTGGCAATTTTCAGGGCTCTGTGAAATCATATTTGATCACGGTGTACAAAAGTTTTAATGTGCTCTTGAATTCCTTGTGATAATATTCATTGAGATATTTTACGTCTATGTTGAGCAAGAATATTGGCCTCTTGTTTTATTTCTTGATCTATTCATTGGGTGGCACCCTCTGTTCCATTGTGCATTTCATTCACGCAATTTTTCTTCTGTAGACATTGCGGGATTTGTTTTATGATTTCTCTTTTTGTTGAATCTGCTGTTTGGTCCATGCAATGTTTTCTGACTTTATTGAATGTCTTTCTGTTTTTGTCTTGTAGTCATGGAGTGTCTTTTGAATTACCTGTTGGGTAAATGGCAGTTCTCCATGACTATGGGTTCAGTTATTGGGATGTTATTACGAACTTTGGTGATGGCACAGACTTTGATTCTTCATATACTTTGGAGTGCTGTGTTCTCTTTTTGTATCTGACGTGGCAGTCACCTCCTGCAAGCTTGACCAGCTGCCCTCAGGGGAGCGATGGTTTCCGTTGGTCCTGCGTGTGTTCTGGGGCTTCTGGGACCTTGTGTGGATGCCACGGCTTTGTGCTTCTGGCTCTCTCTGGTGGCAGGATCTCAGGTTGTAGTTCTGGTCCTCATCTTTTTGTGTATCTGGGTGGTTGGTAAACTTTTTTTCTTCCAAGTTATTTATTTTTAAAAAATAGGCCATGACTTTTACAGACACTGGCACCTGCCCCCCATGCCATCTCCAAGGTCAGCTGACTTCAGTCCAGTCTCAGGCCTCCTCCTCGCTTTCTTGAGGGCATTGGAGGCATCTTAGGGTCCTTAGGGGTCTCCGTAATGGAGTCTTGATAACAAGCCGGTTGCTGCTACTCTTGGCGTGACAAGGACCCGGTGGGCTGCTCAGGGCCGGCAGGGCCGGCAGGGGCTGGGCTGAGGGCTGTGCTGTGCCAGCAGCTCTGGCTAAGCTTCTGGGTAATGTGTTGCGTGCCCTGAGCAGTTAAGGTGGAAGGAGGGTGAAGGTGCACAAGGTCGGACAGGTGGTTGCTGCTGGTGAAGCGCTTGGAGCAGAGAGGGCAGGGGAAAGGCTTCTGTTCCGTGTGTATTCGGTGGCCACCAGCTCCTGCCTGCGCTGGAACTTCTTGTGCAGGTGATGTGAGGTGCGCAGACTTGAAGGAGCTTTGATGCAGCCCGGGAGGGGAGTGCGGTGGCTCTTGGCGGTGGTGGCCCAGGTGCCGGAAGACGGGGACCAGAGTGATGGGGACGGGAAGGGTGGCACAGAGCCTCCCTGGGACTCCCGGGCCCACAGTGCAGGTCAGCCAGGATCCTGGTGCCCAGAAGGGGTGGCGCAGCAGTGGCTTCGGGTCTGAGCCAGACACCCTGCGCACACTCAGCCCGCAGCCGTGCCCCGAACTGGACCTGGGCAGCAGCAGTGCGCAGTGCGAAGTACTACAGGGGGTCGGCTCTGAGCGTGTGGGGGTGAAGTAATCCCTGCAGGTCACCAAGGCCGTTGGCCCCAAATGGTGCGAGGGTGGGACTCAGTGAGGTTGAGGGAACCAGGGGAACACCAGGGGATGCAGGAGACAGTGGTGGGCGGCTCTCCCGCCCTCCAGAAGAAAGAAGGGGAAGGGACTAGAAAAAAACATGCGTGAATGACCCAGGGACACGGACAACAGGGTGGGAATGGACTGTGGAACCAGGATGGGGGTGAAATGGGCTGAGGAGGGCAAAGGGTGGAAATTGAAAGAACTTTAATACAATAATAATTTTAAGAGATTTTAAAAGTAAAAAAAATGAATTAACTGCAAAAAATAAAAAGGAGGAAGAAAGGAGCATTTACACCCAAGAATTAGGCAAATGCTTCCATCGGGGCTTATGAAAAAAACAAAACAAAATGGTGTTTTCTGGGAGCTGGTTTACAAACACACCACCTGATGGTCATTTCAAACCCCAGTTGCTCTTTCAGTGTCATGGAGTTTCTGGAGAAAACACACCTAGTCCCTCATCTAATGCACAGAGAAGTTCTTGATGGGACCAGACAGCGTTTTCCATGATGGTTTAGGATTTATTTGATTCAAACTAATCTTTTATAATTAACTTTACTTCAGTGATATTAATTGATACAATTCCACAGGTGTCAGCCCTGGCTGGTGTGTCTCAGTGGGTTGAGCACCAGCCTGCGAACCAAAGGGTCCCTGCTCCATTCCTGGTCAGGGCGCACGACTGGGTCTCAGGCCAGGTCTCCAGCTGAGGTTGTGTTAGGGGCAACAAATCTGTTTCTGTGGCACATGGATGCTTCTTTCCCTCCCTGCTTCCCTTCTCCTCTCTAAGAAATAATAAATGAAATCTTAAAAATATTACAGAGGTTTCAATAATGCAATTCTATGATACATTGTCTGTATATGGCATTGAGTTTACCTTCCCAAGTCAAATCTCTCGTCCCTGTGTATTTCACTGTCTTCACCCTCCTCTGACTCACTCTGACCCCTTCCCCCTGGTTATCACCACTCATTGTCTGTGTCCATCCATCCAAAGAAGTCCTGGTATTTATCCTTTTAATCAGTCATTTAACAGAGATGTGCTGTCTGACCCAAAGACATGCATAGTCAGCGAATGTGGAAAATGAAAGTGAGAAAAATGTCCTACATGGAAGTGGACCAGAGATTGAGGGTGAGCCCAGGTGTGGATCCGAAGCTGTGATGTGGGCTGAGCCCCAGGTCACAGGGTTGAGAACAGAGGGGCCAGTCAAGGAAAGTCAGCAGTGCAGTGAGGTGAGACACCCATAGTCTAACTGTGGAGAAGCCTCTGGAGCACCAGCCCTGCCTCTCCCTGCATGGGAACCACGTCCACACCCTCCACATTCTCAGCAGACTCTTTCCCATGTGCAACCACAGTTTCCTCCAGAGCTTCTTGGGATCATCAGACTCTTCTGCAGGCTCCACCTCGCTGACTGGAGGGTTTGTTGTCTTCTGTGTTCAGCTGCTGGCTGCATTGTGGGGTCTTCTCACTGTGCCAAGCTTCACACAGCAGCACCCCGAGGACCACCAGGATCAAGCCAGACACACCCAATTTGATGAGGTTCCCTACTGTGTAGTCTTGGGGTTGATCAGCTAGGAATTGTGGGTAGAAAGGTCAGAGAAGTCAGGACAGACTCAGATCACCCCAGTCCTCCTCCATGTCCACCAGGGCACCTGCATCTCATTAACCAGTTTTGATGCTCAGAGCACAGCCCATAACTGAGAATTTCCCCTACTCTCTAGTCTTGGAATCTGAGTTGTTTTCCCATCATCCCAGAGGATCAGCTGCTCCAGAGGAAAATAAAACTGATAGGATATGAGAGAAGAGATGTAGGATGGCTTAGGTCATCTCTTTTCTAATCTTTAATGTGTCTCTCAAACTAATGGTACTCAACTCAATTCCCTGAGGTGAGCATTTCTGGGGTCTGGTCTTGCATTGCTTTGGAAAGCCAAAATGCACATGGGGGACTTCAATTTGTCCAGAATGTCAGGACATGAAGGAGTGACGGCTGGATCTACCTTTTCATTGCTCCACCTCAGCTAGGTCCTTGTGTCTCTGACTCAGAAACATCATTTCCCTGTCATGTTCCTTCCTTCTTTCTATCAGTCTTTCTTTTTTAAAGAATAAATAATTGACTACATAGAACACAGGCATTTTTACTATTGAGAATTATCATAATTAACATAGCTTCTAAGTGTTCATTCAATTTGTAATGTAATTGGAAGATTGGTAAGAAAGTAGCAAAAAGATAAATGAAAAACTAAAATTTTTACATGCACACCTGCATGAAAATACAGATCTCTGTAGATCACAGACAGGCTCTGATGATGTGATAAATGAAATCACAGGCAGTGCAGGGAACTCTGGGAGGGGAAGGGGGCACTGACAGGAGTTCTGGTGGGAGTGATTTGGGGGATGACCTGACCCAACTGACAACATGGTGTCATGGAAACAGACCAGAAATCCTGCTGCCCTCCCACACCCACGTAATGACTGTGGTGTCATGTCGAGACAGGACAACCTGAGAGTGGGCTCATGTTCTTTCTCCCACAGGGATTCAGTGGCACCAAAGTTCTCAACTGACTGACTTTTTCAGACCCTGGATTGGATTCTGCTCTGATAGATGGGAGAACTGAAGCCCAGATACAAGGAACTTGTATTTCCTGTGCTGTCCTCCTGCTGCCCCAGGTGGATGCCAGCTCCGAGCTCTGGGCTCCTCATCTGTAGTGACCTGTCCTGTCTCCCCTGGAGCTGAGGGTCCTTTCTTATCACCTGCCCCCAGAACAGCAGGGACACAGGAGGGGCAGGGGTGTGTGGTGAACCCTGATGCCCCATTCAAATGGTTGGGCTGGGCTGGGGCTCTGCCTACCTGAGCTCTGTGAGTCCCCTTGTGTCACCTAATGTCACTGCAAGCCTGTGAGCAGGAGGGGACCAGGGGTGAACAGGCATGAACCTGACTTTCAGAGAAGAGAACAGATCTGGGTCCCACAGCGGGAGCAGCAGAGCTGGGACCTGGACCAGGTCTGACTCCAGCCCTTGTTCCCTGTTCTCCAGCCAAGCCTGAGCTGATGGAAAGGATCTGTGTGTCCCAATCTCATGTCTTCCCTGTCCCTCCATGTACAGTGTCACTGTCACTGCTACCGAGGGGACAGTTCCCATAACATCACGTCCTGGGGGGCTTCCCTTGAGGACCCCCTCCCAGGAGGTCAGAGCCAGAACTGAAAGGAAATCTAAGCTCTGGGCCATGATTCTCTCCTTTCACACTTGGAGACACTGAGGCACAGAGGGGAAGGGCGTGTCCAAGTCAGAGCCTCCAGAGGTGCCTGAATTTGCACAGGACTCAGTCCCTGTCCCCATGGACACACCCACCACCTCCCCACAGGGACCCTCACTTACCGGTCTGAGGGCCTGACTCTGTGGGGCTGAGGGGCAGATCCTCAGAGACTTCTGGAAATTCAGGATGGGGGTGAGGGGTGGTGGCTGCCTTTTGCCCATTTCAACCTGTCTCCTCCCCCAGAATGAGCCCCAACCTGTCCCTCATTCATAACAACTGTCACCCACCTCTCTCACCCCTGTACAGGCCTGACACTGTGGTGGGGGAGGGGTGGATCCTCAGAGCCCCTAAAGCTTCATGTGCCCTCTGAAATCTATCCCTGACTTAACACCCCATCCCGGGACAGAACCCTATCCTTGAGTATCTGTGTGGACACTGGATCCTCTGAGAGACTCAAAAGTGCCCTGGGCTGGTCTGTAACCCCTCTAAGTGAAGGGGACCCAGTGACTCACCAGTGGTGGAGGTGGGCCCTGTGGGTGGGGGACTGGGGTTTCCAGAGGGTCCTGGGAAGGAACACAGAAAAGGCTGATGGTCTGGATGGACCCTGGGGTCCCTACCTCACTCAGACTTCTACATCTGCACTGTGGCTTCTAAGAGCCTCTCACTGACTACCTGGTACTTTCTGGACCACGTGGAGATGGAATGGACAGGTGTAGATGGGTATCTGAGGGGCAGATCTCTGCTGGGTGACCATCCTTATAGCCCTCTCCCTACACTTTCAGCCCATAATTCCTCTGGGGACCAGGATCTGAGCTAACACTTTAGTAAGACAGAGGCCTTACCTGAGACCAGGAACTCCAGGGGGGCACTGGCCTCTGACAGCAGGTAGGCAGAGGTACTGTGTGAGCTGTAGCACCTGTAGGTGCCCCCATGGGCTGAGGTCACAGGACCCATGGAGAACTCTGCCTGGTGCTGCTGAGCTTGGGACTGTGATCTGAGATGCAAGGGGGGATCGGCTGCCCCCTCCTTGGTCAGAAGGAAAGTGTCCCTCGGGCTCTGTGACTGACACAGCAGCGTCACCTTCTCTCCTGAAGCCACCGTGGGGCCCGGCTGCACAGTGAGGGAGGGTCTATCAGGTAGCGATCCTAGAGAGAGGGGGGCAGGTGAGGGTCTTCCACCTTGTTCTGACTTGAGAGTCACCAGGTCCCTTTCTGAGGACCTTCCTCTCTGTCTCTGTTTTCTCTATGTCTCCCCTCCCCCTCCCATCCCCTGTCTCTGTCTCCTTCCCTCCCTGGGGACCCCAGACCCCTTCTTCTGGCTATCACCACCTGTGACCCCCAGCAGAGCCTGAGCAGACTCTGGATCCCTAACTGAACCTGCTGGCTCCTCACCTGCCACCAGGATGTCCAGGGGGTCACTGGGGGCTGACCACTCAGAGGAGAGGCTGTGTCCACCATAGCACCTGTACCAGCCCCCGTGGGAGCCATGCAAAGTGTCCAGGGGGAAGTGGGCCTCAGAGAGCCCAGTCTGGAGCTGCAGGACAGAGCTCTGGTGGAGGCCCTCTACCCCCTCCTTGGAGAGAGAGAATCTGTCATAGCTGAGGTCAGAGAGACACTGGAGGGTCAGGCTCTGTCCTGAGGCCACAATGTGGCCCTGATGGGTCAGGAGGGAGGGCTTCCCTGAGCCACCTATAGGGACCAGACAGAGTGACAGGGCTGCTCTTCCCATGACCCCTCCTCCTGGTCTAGCCCTCAGAACCCACTGTCTCTCTCTGTGTCTCTGGCCCAGGAGCCCCTGAGCTCCCCTCACTCCACCTCTCACATGGGAGTCTCCCCTGCCAGCAAAGTCCCTAGTAACTTGTCTGCTACCTCAAAACAAGGAAGGACCAGCTTGGGACTTCCTCACCTGAGACCAAGAGCTTGAGGGTGTCACTGGGTGGTGACCACACATGGGATTTATTCCTGTAACAGCCATAGCATCTGAATGTCCACCCATGACTGGAGTTCATGGGGCCCACTGGGAACAGGGCCTGGACCTGCCCACTGGGGTGTTGCTGTGAGTCCAGGGTCCAGGAGAGCCTGTCTTCTTCCTTAGTCAGAATGAACCTGTCAAATCCTAGTCCAGAGCCACACTGAAGGGTGACTGTATCTCCTGAGGTCACAACAGGGCTGGGCAGGGCTGAGAGGCTGGGTTTGCTGTAGTAGTATCCTTGGAGAGAAGAAGGAGGCAGCATGTGAAACAAGGCTCACACCTCCCTCATGTCCCCTAGGGCAGGGCTGTGATGGGGAGACCCCCTGACAGCATCCCCCTTCCTGAGGGCAAAGCCTGAGGCTGGGACCCCTGAGTGCCCTCACCTGTCACCACCAGTTCCAGGGGGTCACTGCGCTCTGACCAGACACCTTGGCTGAGATAGTAACACTGGTATCTCCCTGCAGTGTGCTCTGTCATGTAGGTGATGGAGAACTTGCTCTTCTTCTTGGGATCCAGTGGCATCTGTCTGTCCCAGGATGCTGGGCTTCCCTCTTTACGTAAACGGAACTCCTGGGCCTGCAGGGTCCCCTGACACCAGATGATCACTGAGCTTCTCCAGGGGATCACAGGGCCTGGCTGAGCCCTGATGGTGGGTTTGGGGAGGGTCCCTGGAAGGAATCAGAGGTTTGGTCACAGGACATTTCCACCCCTAGTGTCCTGATTTCAGTCTCAGGACCTTCTCTGACATCCCCCATCCATTAACCCAGAACTTCTGTTTTCCATCCACAGGTGCCTGATGGGGAAACACCTTTTCCTCTATGCAGACAGGGGAATGGGACCCCTGGGGACAGACTCACCTGTGTTCACTGGTGTCCTCAGGCCCATGCTCAGCCCTGCAAGAGAGTCCCTGTGAGAGATTTGCCCTGAATCCTGAGCAGAACCCTCTTCCCCAGTAGCCTCCTGAGCCCTGGGGTCCTGACAGAGCAGGGCTTCCCCTCCCCCCTCACGTCTCACCGAGGCAGAGCAGGGCTGTGAGCATGGGAGTCATGGTGTCTCCTCTCTGAACCCAGTAGTGCAGGAGGAAGAGACCAAGGAGTCCTCAGTAGACCACAGGGTGTGGTCACTGGGAGGCTGCCCATCTCTGTCACCAGACTCTCAGGGAGGGGGACAGTGTCGCTACAGGAGTCTGGCCCTTGTTCCCATGATGGAGGACGAGATAGACCCATAGCCTCTGGAGATGCCCCTTGCAGGTGAGTTGACTCAGGGCACAACCTTCCAGGTCTTCTGCCACCAGGTCCCCGCCCCCCTCAGCCTGCCCATCAGCCCCTCCTTGTGGGTCCTCCTCATGGACAGTGGTCACCCAGGCCCTGGAGACACTTCAGGAACACAGGGATCCCTGTGTCTGTAGAGTTCAACTCAGCAGGGACATGGTCTCCTCCTCAGTCTGACAATGAGCACAAAGGACAGTCACAGAGGAATAGGGGAAGGACACATGCCCCTTCCCCTGGCCCCAGAGTGTGGTTTTCTTCTATCCCAGTAACCCTCACCAACTTCTCATTTTTTCTTAGCAACAGCATCCACCCACCTTCCTGGGGACAAGCCTCTGAGTGATCCCTGCCCCCTCAGTACCCCTTGTTTCCTGGTTCAAGCCTCCTCCTCATGCTGTGGTCCTGTCTTCAAAATTTAGGCAACATTGACTTGGGCCAGAATTCTGAGTTTTACTGAAAGTAGATATTTACTTAAATACTCATCATCCATTGTCCTTGTATCCTTGAGTGGTAATGTCCAGTCTCTGCCTCAGTCTCCTCATCTGGATCTTGTTGTCACAAACCTCAGTCCCCACAGTGGCTGTGGGTCAGTGGAGCTGGTTCATGGGAGGGAGACTTCCATTTCCAGACCAGATGAGGTCATGAGTAGGCTGGGCCATGAGAGGATCAAGGTGTCCAGGGTCAAGGGCAGGATTGTAGCACCTGCTTGAGACCTTGTCTGCTTTGAAACCAAGCCCAGCTGCTCACAACAGCTCTAAAGTATGTAGGCACAGATTCGTGCAGGAAAGAGAAATATTCTCAAATCGAGAGGGAACCACAGTGGAGAACAGAGACTGAAACTAGGGGCCCCCAGTGTCTGGGACCATCCAGAGGTCACAGGGAGGATATTCCCCCCTGAGTGGTCAGAGAGGGACCCCAGGTCCTCACAGGAAGAGGGTCAGGGAGCAGGTGAAGGCTGGAAGTGTGGTCCCTGCCCCCTGATTCTGTGTGAGCTCTGGGATGTTTCTGCCCATTCACCCAAGTTCGTGGTCAGCAGTGAGCAGTCTGCCCTGTGTGTCCTGAAACAGACTGAGTCCAGTATGTCAGCCATGGGTGTCTGTCCTGTGTGGTATGTGAGGCTCCTATTGGACCAGTCCTGGTGGGCAGAATGCTGAGCAGGTTCTGAGCCTCAGGGAGTGGATGACATGGGGCAGGGGCAGCTGCCTCAGGCCCTGGTCAGCCTGACTCCCAGGACAGCCATGGAGAATCTGTGGGAGACCAGGTGTGTGAGGGGAGAGACTCCTGAAAGAGTGGACAGTGGAGAAATCCTAATGATGACAGACAGTGCTATGGACACTGTTTGCTGATACTGGGGGCTGTCACAGGCAACCATGTAAGGAAATATTAAAATAAATTAAGATTATCATGTTTAAATACCTGGAAATAAAGGCAAGATTCAAATTTTGAGCCAGGAATATAAATTGTTTTACAGAGGAATGTTTTGATTAGAATTGTGAGAGTTGAACAACCTGACAGAATGGACACATTAAAATAATTCTTCCCATCAAGGATGAAACATAGCTGAAGGTGCAATTATGACAGCAGAGTACAATGCTGAGGATATTTCCAGAATGCAGCTTAGAGAGACCTGAAGTGGGAAATGAAGGCACCTGGGGACTAGAGTGAGGAGGGCCAATGTCATATCTATGGTGTCAGAAGGAAAGAAGTGAGCATGACAGTTAGGAACAGCTCCAGGGAATAATAATGGAACATTTACAGAGATGAGGAAGACCAGCTAAGTGACAGGGGGCATGTATGTAAAAATGAAATCTGTGTCTTGTCCTTGTGGTAAATGAAGCAAATGAAGGGTAAATTAAAATGAAAAAGTCCTATGTTACACCCAATTGTGCACATTGAAATGGTTTATTTTATGTTATGTGAATTTGAACGCCAAAAACATCAAGAAGCACTGGCCAGATGTCCTAAAAAGAAGTCCTAACATTACTTTCTATGGAAAATGCAAACCACTATAATAACAAGCTCACTGGGACCAGACTTCCTCACAGCAGAGTGACCCCAGAACACAGTGGGGACACACCTCCAGGAGCAGATCATCAGTGAAGATCGTGCACTGAGCCCCATCAGCTCTGCCACCCCAGGTTCTGAATCCTCCACTCCTGGGATTCCTGGGGTCACTGCTCTAAAGTTGTCTGGAGGTGGTTCTGTGCATTCCTGTTTCTTTCAAAACTTTCTGCTTTGGAACCAAGCCCTGAATCTCCCATGTGGGCTGAAATAAAAGGCCTTCCTCAGAGCAACTGCACAGCAAGCCCAAGCCAGGGGTGTTAGCTACTCCTGCTCCTCCTGCTGCCCACAGCAGAGAGCCAGCCATGGGCAGCAGAGAGATGCATTTCCCCTGGCAAGCCTGGTCCTGCTGGGTCCTTGGGCAGCATCCCAGCCTCCTCCTTCCCGGGTCTCACTCACTCACCAGGGGCTCCAGGGATCCCCAGCCCAACAAACTCAGAAAACACCAAATTCAGACAAAGGGGGTACCAGGGTCCTCCCTTGACCCTCGGTCAGAAAATATTTATATTTTGTGTATTTCCAGGGAAATTTTAACCTTTTAAGGACCCACAATGAAGGGGAAAATGTACATTGAAGCTCCTTGTTCTCCTTGATCTTGAGAAGATACAGTCCAAAAAGTTGCAAATGGTTAATGTAATTATGTTCATATTCTGTGACTCATGCATCATCTTATGTGAGCTTTATAATGACTTTGTAATAATATTTATTTTTTAAAATCATTTTTATGTTTATTCTATTACAGTTGTCCCATTCCCCCTCCCCCCTGCCTTTGCCCTCCTCCACCCATCCCACACCCCTCTCCCCCAGTCGATTCCCACACCGTTGTCCATGTCCAGGGGTTATTCATACGCGCTTTTATGACTTCTCCACATTCTACGTGCCTATGTGAGACACTCTAAGCTAGAACTGATGGTTCAAACTCTCAGTCGGCTGCTGTTACCACCCATGTCTGTCACCTGGAGTCTCACGTAATGGGAGGCAGCAGAGCTGTGGGAGCTAAAGATTTATGAGAAGGTGCATTTAACCAGTAAGGAGACTCAGGGAAGGCAGGTATGAGGGCTCCCCTCCTGAAGGGCCTTGAAGACCCTCTGCTGGGCAAGTGGGTGCACAATCTCTTTTGGACTCACCTGGCTTTGCCTGAGAACAAGACACTTGCGTGAACTCTGGCCCCTGTTCCACAGGAAGTTCTAGGATGTATCTGATCGTGAGAATGACAGGCTCTGTGGTGACTGTCATGTGCCCTCTGATGGCCACAGGGAGGAGGCTTCATGCAGGAAGACAAGTGCCTTTCAAGACCTAGGGCCCTCCCCACACAAGGCTCCATTCCTGAGCTTCAGGTCCTTGTCTCCAGCCACCTCCGCTATGCTTTCCACCTGCATTCAGTTTTCCCCCTTAGATTTGATGTTCAGTGTAGGCTGTGTACCTGTCTTCTTATCAGATTGAGGAAGTTCCCTTGAAGTTCTGGAGATCCCAGTTTTGTTAGCTTTTGCCAAATGCTTTTACTCTGGCATTTTTAGTCAATGCATGGGTTTATTTCTGGACTTTTGATTCGGTTCCATTCATCCGTTTGTCTTCCCCACCCCCCTTCCAATTATCATGCTGTTTTAGTCATTACAGCTCTGTAGCATAATTTGATATCAGGCAGTGTCATGACTTCAGCTTTGTTGTTCTTTTTCAAAATTGCTTTGGCTATTGGGGGTCTTTTTTGGTTTTGAATGAATGTTCTTCTCCATTTTTTTAAAAAGATTTTATTTATTTGTTTTTAGAGAAGGGAAGGGAGGATGAAAGACAAGGAGAAAATCATCAATGTGTGGTTGCCTCCCATGTGCCCCCTCAATAGGGACTCAGCCCGCAACCCAGGCATGTTCCCTGACTGGAAATCAAACCAGCCGCTCTTCGGTTCACAGGCCGACCCTCCCTCCCCTGAGCCAGGGCTTGTATAAATTTTATTACTGCCTTTTCCATTTATGTGATAAATGAACTTGAAATTTTGATAGGGATTGGATAAAATTTGTGGATGAGGCAGTATAGACATTTCAAGGACTTCCTCCAACTTGGGAAGAAGGGATATATTTCCATTTATTTGTGCTTTTTCAATTTTTTTTACTAAAGTCTTAGAGTTTTCAATGTCTAGATCTTTCACCTCATTGGTCATTGTCTGTTGTATTTGATGCTATTGTAAGTGAGATTATTTTCTTTCTTTTTCTGATCTTTCGTGGTTTGTGTACAGAAATGCCACTGATTCCTGAATGATAATTTTGTAAGCTGCAACTTTACTGAATTTGTTTTCTAGTTTTCATGACTTCTTGGTAAAAGGTTTTAGTATTTTTTATATGTAAGACTGTATCACTCACACACAGTTTTCTTTCTTCCTTTCCAATTTGGATCCCTTTGTTTCTTGCCTTTGTCTGAGGGCTCTGACTAGGACGGTTAGTGTGAGTTGCACAGGAGTGGGGAGAGTGGGCTTCCTTGTCCTGTCGCTGATATCAGAGACAAACTTTCTGCTTTTCAGTGTTGAGTCTGATGTTGACTGCAGGCTTCCTCATGTGACCTTTATTGTGCTGAGCTGTGTTCATTCCATCCCCAATTTGTTGTCACTTTATTATGAAAAGTCTATTATGAAAGCATGGTGTATGTATTTTCTCCAATGCCTTTTCTGCATCTATTCAAACAACCATATGTTTTATATCACTTATTTATTATTGTGGTGAAAACTTTTACTGACTTGCATGTGTTGAAATCTTTTTGCCAATATTCAGGACCCTGTGTTAAATCCCATTTGATCATGATGTATAAAACTTTTCATGTGCCCTGGCTGGTGTAGCCCAGTGGATTGAGTGCGGGCTGCGAACCAAAGGATCGCAGGTTCGATTCCCAATCAGGGCACATGCCTGGGTTGCAGGCCACAGCCCCCAGCAACCGCACATTGATGTTTCTCTCTCTCTCTCTTTCTCCCTTCCTTCCCTCTTTAAAAATAAATAAATAAAATCTTAAAAAAATATAAAAAAACACAAAAAAAATCTTTTCATGCGCTCTTGAAATTTGTCATGCTAATTAATGTTTGTTGAGAAATTTTGCATCTATACTCAAGGAGAATATTGGCCTCTTGTTTGTTTTCTTGGTCTATTCTTTGGTTGATTCCCCCTGTACCCTTGTTAATTTCATTCACTGAATTTTTCAGCCCCAGAAGTTATGTGATTTTATGATTTCTGCCTTGTTGTTGAATTTGCTGTTTGGTCCATGTAAAATTTTCCTGATTTTATTGAATTGTGTTTTGGCTTTTGTCTTTAGTTCATTGAGTTTGTTTCGAATTATCTGTTGGGTAAATTACAGTTCTCCATGGCTTTGGTTCAGTATTGATGTGTTTTAAAAAAAGATTTTTTGGACTTCTGGCCAAGATGTGGGCATAGGTAGAAACACTGTGTCTCCTTGCACAACCAAAATAAGGACAACAACAATTTAGAAACAATATGACAACCAGAACTGACAGAAAATTGAACTGTGTGGAAGTTGGACAACCAAGGAGTTAAAATAGACACATTTATCCAGACTGGTAGGAAGGGTGGAGTCGGGCAGCCAGGTGGAGAGGGGTCAAGGCACAAAAAGTGGTGGCACGGGGCGTGTAAGTCATCCTGGGTGTGCAAGACCTCAGTGGGAGGACCCTGGGCACTCAGGTGGCAGCTGGAAGACCCTGGGCATGGGGTGACAATGGGCAGACCCAGCAAGGTGGTGATTGTGAAGTGAGGCACTGTGCACAAGGTGGCTGGCTGACCCAGTGGTCCCACATTTACATTCAGATAAACCAGGCAAAACTGGGGAGTGAGACAGACCATACAACCCAGGGTCCCAGCGCTGGGAAATAGAGCCTCAGGGCACTGATTGAAAACACCTGTGGAGGTTGAGGTGCCGGGAGAGACTCCCAGCCTCACAGGAGAGTTCATTGGAGATACCACAGGGTCCTAGAATGTGCACAAGCCCACCCACATGGGAATTAGAACCAGAAGGGCCCAATTTGCTTGGAGGAAGCAGCGGAAGGGACTGAAGCCCACCGGAGAGTGCAGCAAGAGCCCTTGTTCCCCCTCAGATTCACCCCCACATACAATGTCACAACCCAGCGACATGGGTTGGCCCACCCTCCTGAACACCTAAGGCTCTGCCCCCCATACATAACAGGCACATCAAGACAAAAATGGCCCAAATGGAAGAACAGATCAAAGCTACAGAAAAAATATAACTAAGCAACCAAGAGATAGCCAATCTATCAGATGCATAGTTCAAAGCACTGGTGATCAGGACGCTCACAGAATTGGTTGAATTTGGTTGCAATTTAGATTAAAAAAATGAAGGCTACATTAAGTGAAATGAAATAAAATGCATAGGGAACCAACAGTGATGGGAAGGAGACCAGGACTCAAATCAATGGTTTGGAGCAGAAAGAAGAAAGAAACATTCAACCAGGAAAGAATGAAGAATGGAAGGGCAGATAAAGTGCTTCTCAGATAAGGTCAAGTTAAAGGAGTTTATCATCACAAAGCCCGTATTATATGAAATGTTAAAGGGATTTTTCTAAGAAAAAGAAGATAAAAAACATGTACAGTCAAATGACAGCAAACTCACAATTATTAACAACCACACCTAAAACAAAAACAAACGAAGCAAACAACTAGAACAGGAACAAAACCACAGAAATGGAGATCACATGGAGGGTTAGGAGTGGGAGGAGGGGAGAGGGGGAAAAGGTACAGAGAATAAGTAGCATGGTGGTAGGTAGAAAATAGACGGGGAGGGCAAGAATAGTATGGGAAATGTAGAAGCTAAAGAACTTATGACACATGGACATGAACTAAAGGGAGGGGAGGAATGTGTGTGGGAGGGGGTGTGCAGTGTGTAGGGAAGTGAAGGGGGTAAATGGTACAACTGTAATAGCATAATCAGTAAAATATATTAAAAAATTAAAAAATTAAGAAAAGATTCTTCCTCCTCTCTCTCTCTCTCTCCAGAGGGGAAGGTGGGGAGAAAGACGGAGAGAAACATGAATGTGTGGTTGCCTCTCTTGTGCCCCCTGCCCCCCATCCCCTCTCCCTGGGGACCTGGCCCACAGTCCAGGCATATACCCTAACTGGGAATTGAACCAGCAACCCTCAATACAGTGAGCCACACCAGCCAGTGCTGAGGCGCTATTATAATTTTTGGTGATGGCAGATATTGTGATTCTTCCTGGTCTTTGGAGTGCTGTGTTCTCTCTTTGTATCTGACGTCGCAGTCACCTCCTGTAAGCTTCACCAGGTGCCCTCAGGTGAGAGATGGTTTCTGTTGGTCCTGCGCCTGTTCTGGGGCTTCTGGGACCTTGTGTGGATGCTCAGGCATCGTGCTTCTGGCTCCCTCTGGTGGCAGAATTCTCAGGTTGTGGGTCTGGTCCTCATATTTCAATGTATCTGGCCAGTTGTTGGTAAACTCTGGCTTTTATTTTATTTTATTTTTTATTTTTTTAATAGACCACGTCTTTTGCAGACACAGGCCCCAGCCACCCATGCCAGATGGCTATCTTCAAGGTCCAGCTGACCTCAGTCCAGTCTCAGGACTCCTCCTAGCTCTCTTGAGGGGATCAGAGACATCTTAGGGTCCTCAAGGAATCGCTGGAAGGGTGCCTGGACAATAAGGGTGTTGCTGCTCTTCTGGGCCGGCCAGCTCCAGGCGGGCTACACGGGGCTCTCCAGGCTGGCAGGGGCTGGGCTGAGCGCTGGGACAGGCGCAGGGCTCTGGCCAAGCTGCGGGGCGGCGAGTGGCTGGGCGAGGTACTGGGAGTCCCGTGTACCGGAGCAGTGACCATGGAAACCATGGTGGTGGCGCTGGATCTTGGACAGGCTATCCAAGCAGGTGAAACATTTGGAGCAGAGCGGGCAGGGGAAGCGTTTCTTCCCGTTGTGCTAGGTGGTGGCTGGCAGCTGTTCGGAGCGCGGATTCTTGTAGCAGCCTGGCGTGTGCAGGCAGAGGGCGCTCACCTAGGTGCGTTTGCAGGGCAATGTGAGCGGCAACGACTTGTAGGAGCTTTGGCGCAGCCCAGGAAGGGAGTGTGGTGGCTCTTGGCAGAGGCGGCGGCGCAGATACAGCGCCGGGACCGGTGAGGGAGGACAGGGACCAGAGAGACAGGGACCGGGAAGTGCGTGGTGTATCCCCGGGACTCCGGGGCCGCTACGCAGGTCGGCCAGGATCCTGGCGGCCAGTAGGGTTGGCGCGGCCTTGGCTTCGGCCGGCGCCAGAAACCCTGAGCACACTCAGGCCCTTGGAGGGGCCAGCGCTGTAGGACCTTCTGGCAGCAGGGGTCAGTACGCCAGTGAAGACGGCGCTGAGGGGGTCGGGGAGGAGTAATCCACGCAGGCCCCCGCCAACCGGTCTGACTGAGTGAATCTGACAGAGCGGGAGGACAACGGGGGGGGGGGGCACAGGAGAGAGGGAGGTGGCGGCTCTCACCGCTCTCAAGGAGTTTACACCAGGAATTAGGCAAATACTTCTGAAAAAATACGGTGTTTTCTGGGAGCTGGTTTACAAACACAAGACCGTGATTTCACACACAGGTGTGCTCCCACAGACTCATGGCGTTTCTGGAGCAAACACCCCAGGTCCATCATCTGACACACAGAGCAGTCCTTGATGGGACCAGGCAGCATTTTTCAGGATGGTTTTGTGTTTATTTCTCCCAAACTAGTCTTTTATAATGAAATTTATTGCAGTGATATTAGTTCACAACATTACATATGTGTCAGTGTCAGCCCTGGTGGGTGTGACTCAGTGGGGTGAGCACCGGCCTGTGAACCAAAGGGTCCCTGCTCCATTCCTGGTCAGGGCGCACGACTGGGTCTCAGGCCAGTTCTCCAGCTGAGGTTGTGTTAGGGGCAACAAATCTGTTTCTGTGGCACATGGATGCTTCTCTCCCTCCCTGCCTCCCTTCCTCTGTCTAAGAAATAATAAATGAAATCTTAAAAATATTACAGAGGTTTCAATAATGCAATTCTATGATGCGTCATCTGTATATGGGATTGAGTTCACCTTCCCAAGTCAAATCTCTCATCAGTGTGTGTTTCACTGTCTTCACCCTCCTCTGTCTCACTCTGACCCCTTCTCCCCAGTGACCACCACTCCGTTGTCTGTGTCCATCTGTCGAAACTGTTCCTGGTGTTTATCCTTTTAATCAGTTGTTTAAAACATATTTGTTGTCTGACCCAAACATACAAAGTCAGCTAATGTGAAAAATGAAAGTGAGAAAAATGCCTTATATGAAAATGGACAAGAGATTGAGGGTGAGCCCAGGTGTGGATCCGAAGCTGTGCTGTGGGCTGAGCCCCAGGTCACAGGGTTGAGAACAGAGGGGCCAGTCAAGGAAAGTCAGCAGTGCAGTGAGGTGAGACAGCCATAGTCTAACTGTGGGAAAGCCTCTGGAGCACCAGCCCTGCCTCTCCCTGCATGGGAACCACGTCCACACCCTCCACATTCTCAGCAGACTCTTTCCCATGTGCAACCACAGTTTCCTCCAGAGCTTCTTGGGATCATCAGACTCTTCTGCAGGCTCCACCTCACTGACTGGAGGGTTTGTTGTCTTCTGTGTTCAGCTGCTGGCTGCATTGTGGGGTCTTCGCCCACTGTGCCAAGCTTCCCACAGCAGCACCCCAAAAACCACCAGGATCAAGCCAGACACACCCAATTTGATGAGGTTCCCCACTGAGTAGTCCTGGGGTTGCTAAGCTAGGAATTGTGAGTAAAGAGGTCAGAGAAGTCAGGACAGACTCAGATCGCCCCAGTCCTCCTGCATGTCCACCAGGGCACCTGCATCTTGTTCACTGACTTTGATGCTCTGAGCACAGCCCCATAGTTGAAAATTTTTCTTATACTCTACTCATGGAGTCTGAGTTGTTTTCCCATCATCCCAGAGGATCAGCTGCTCCAGAGGAAAAGAAAACTGACAGGATATGAGAGAAGAGATGTAGGATTGTTTAGCCCATCTCTTTTCTTATCTTCAATGTGTCTCTAAAACTGATGGTACCCAACTCAATTCCCCAAAGTGAGCATCTCTGGGGCCTGGTCTTGCATTGCTTTGGAAAGACAAGATGCACATGGGGGACTTCAATTTGTCCTGAATGTCAGGATGTGAAGGAGTGATGGCTGGATCTACGTTTTCATTGTTCCACCTCAGTTAGCTCTTTGTGTCTCTGACTCGGGAAACACAATTTCCATGTCACATTCCTTTCTTCTTTCTCAATCTTTCTTTTTTAACAAATAAATGTTAGAATATGTACAATGTAGATATTTTTGGTATTGAAATTTACCAAAGTTAACATAACCTCTAAGTGTTCATTCAGCTTGTAATTTAATTGGAAGATGGGTAAGAAAGTAGTAAAAAGATAAATAAGAAAATAATATCTTCAAATGCACACCTGCATGAAAATACAGATCTCTGTAGATCACAGACAGGCTCTGATGATGTGACAAATGGAATTACAGGCAGTACAGGGAACTCTGGGAGGGGAAGGGGGCACTGACAGTTCTGATGGGTGGTGATTTAGAGGATGACCTGACCCAGCTGACCACCTGGTGTCATGGAAACAGACCAGAAACCCTGCCGTCCTCCCACACCCACGTAATGACAGTGGTCTCCCATGAACACAGGACAAGCTCAGAGGGGACTCATGTTCTTTCTACCACAGGAATTCACTGGCACCAAAGTACTAAACTGACTGAGCTTTTTCAAATCCTGGATTGGATTCTGCTTTGATAGATGGGAAAAGTGAGTCCCAGATACAGGTGGGGTTTTGTCACTGGGATTCACTTCAAGGGGGCTTGAGCCAACTCCACTTGGGTTTAGACTGTCAGTGGATCCCCACTCACCCTGACCCATAAGGGAGAGGCCTCCCTGACTCTATCTCCTATGTGGGATTTATTCCACAGGGACCAGGACAGCCCAAGGGCCCAGAATCAGCATTAGGACAGAGGAAGGAGTGGCTCCTGCTCTTTTCTCCCCATCTGAGCTGGGTATCTTCCCCTTCATGTATTTCCTCCTCACTGATCACATGGGACCCAGTGACCACTCCGCTGCTTGAGACAAGAGGCCCCTCTCTTATGTCTCCACCTTTATCCTCAGGACTTTAGGAAACGAGGCCTTCTGGAACTATTTGATGTGTTGAAGTATAAAGAGAGATATAGCAGTACCTGGGGGAGTCTGTGTCTCCTGTAGGCTAAGGGGATTCTGCTATCCAATAGACATGAAATTTGTTTGTGTGGAGGAGGGTCTGCAGACCCCAGCTGCTGCATGACACGGAAACCAGGGGAGGCTGTGGGTGTGCCTGCCTCCTCATGTCTCCTGTAGTCCAATAGATGTCCCCCAAATGTTGTCCCTTCACACACTTCAGTCTCCTCTCTGTACATGCCAGCATGTGATGGACCCTCAGGTGGGTGGAGACATGGAGAGGGTGGGGGACTCCCTATCTTCTCCATTTCTTTATGGGGTGAGATTCCCCTTATTGATGACCTCACCATTTCAACCTCCTTCGCATCCCAGCCCAGAGCTGTCCTGGGACAGAGTCTGCTCCCTCAGTGGACATGGGGTGGTAGTTCCTCACCTGAAACTGTGAGCTCCAGGGGATCACTGGGCTGTGACAGCAGGAAGGGGGAGGAACTGTGTGAGCTGTAGCACCTGTAGGTCCCATAGTGGCCTGAGGTCACAGGGCTGATGGTGAAGTCGGCCTGATAGGGGGCAGCCTGTCCTGCAGATGAAGCTGCTGGGGAGGATCCAGGGTCCCCTCCCTGTGCAGGTGGAAGGTGTCAGCCTTGACCTCAGATTGACACTGCAGGGTCACATTCACTCTCCAGGGCACCGAGGGCCCTGGCTGGGCTGAGATGGATGGTTTCCTGTACTTTCCTGGGGAGAGGAGGTCTGTGATGTGCAGAGGGTCACCTCTCTCTCCATACCCCTGACTCTTAGCTGAGGGACCCTGTCCTTCTCCAGGGACACTGTCAGTGACCCCTCTCAGCTCCTCTGTGTCCCTCTTAGTGGGCATCTTTTTTCTCCATGCCCCCTCTCTCCCCTTTCTTACTCCCTCCCCTAAACCTCCAATGTCTCTGGTTCTGGTCTAGGACCATAACCTGGGTCCCACCACCACCTCAGGAACATTTGGCCTGAGCCCTGAGCAGTCAGGACAGGGGGCAGGGCAGGGCTCCTCACCTGTAATCAGGATGTCCAGGGGGATTCTGGGGGCCAACCACACATAGGAGAGGTTGTGTCCACTGTACCACCTGTACTGACCTCCATCGGAGAGGTTTACAGGGCCCAGGGGAAAGTAGGGGCTGTGCTGCCCATGGAGATGCTGGGGGTGTGTGGGCCCCTCATCCTTGGTCAGAGTGAATCTGTCAAAGCCAGGCTCTGAGTGACAGTGGAGGGTAAGAATGTCTCCAGGCAGCACCAGGGGGCCTGGCTGGGCTGAGAGGGAGGGCTCCTTGTACACACCTGGGGAGAAGGTCATTGTCACTCAGGGGATACACATATGTACCACCTGCTGGGACTGTAGGGATATCTCTCATACATCCCTCCTTAAGTCTCATGCCTGTGGTTCTGTCCCCAGTAAACCAGTGTCACTTATCCCCAAGACCTCTAGAACTTAAGAGGGAGAAAGTTTAGATCAGTTATTTGGGGTACAAGAAAGAATAGAGGCCATGTGTGGGCCACCTCACCTGTGACCTCGGGGTGCAGAGGGGCACTGGGCTGTGACCACACATTAGGGTTGGAGCGGGAGGAACCATAGCATCTGTAGGTCCCCCCATGGGAGGAGCTAATGGGGCCCACAGGGAAGACAGCCTGCCAACTTCTATGATAGGATCTCCGTGCTGACTTCCTCTGTTGAGGCGGCTCAGCCCCTCCCTCCTTCAGCAGGTGGACAGTGTCCCATGTGGACTGTGAGCTGCATAAGAGAGACACGTTCCTTCCTGAATTCACCACCAGGCCTGGCTGGGCTGAGAGGGAGGGTGCACGGGACACTCCTGAGGGAGAAGGAGGATCCGAGTTAAAGGGGACTGTCATCCCCCCTTCCCTAGGTGTGTGCTGTGAGGGGTGAGGCCCCCCTAAAGCCACACACTGTCCCCTTCATCCTCTGAGGAGGAGCTCACAGTGGGGAGGAGACCCAGGTTCCCCCTTACCTGTCACCACCAGGAGCAGGGGCTCACTCCTCTCAGATAGTGTGCCCCCAGTGCTGTACGCACACTGGTACAGCCCTGCATTGTGTGAGCTCATGGACTGAATGAGGAACCTGGTCTTGTTGCTGGAGACCTGTAGGATCCTCGTATCCAAGGGCTGAGAGCCCCTTTCTTTGTACAGAAGGTAGCCATCTGCCTGCAGAGATCCCTGACACCAGATGGTCACAGGGCTCTCCTTGTTGACCATGGGGCCTGGGTCTGCCCAAATAGAAGGTTTGGAGGGAACTCCGGGAAAGGAATCAGACCTGCAGTGTCAGGAGGGTCCTTGTCCCCTCAGTGTCCCCAGCTGTCATTCCAAGGCCCCTCCCACACTGGTCACCACCAGCCCAGACCCACTGTGTGTTCCCCAGCTGCCCAGTGGCATCATTGTGCTGAAGCAGGAGGTCTGTGGGAGGACTCACCTGCCTGGACCTGGTCCCATGGGCCCGGACACAGACCTGGAAGAGAGTCCCTGTGAGATTATCCTTCACATATACACAGAAGCACTGGGCCTGGTCTGGATCCCTGAGTGCTGGGGTCAGACCTGGGGCTGATCCACCTCTTCTTCCCCCAGAAGTTGTGTCCCCCCTGAGACTCCTCATTCCTGGGGTCTCTTGGAACCAGCACCTTGGGATTGACAGGCTCCCATCCCTCATCTTTCCCCCAAAGCTCACCGAGACAGAGAAGGATGGTGAGGGTCGGAGTTGTGGTGCTTCCTGCCATGGTCACCAGTGTGCAGACGACGTATAAATTCACTGCAACACAGAGTAACGAATGGGGTGTTACATGGTCTCATCTCTGTGTGACAGGTCATGGGTTCCTCATCAGTGGCCTGGCAGGAAGGGAAGTAGCCCCTCCCTGAAAGATGGGTCAGAGGAGACAGCAAACTCTGGAGATTTCAGCCTGATCTGAGTCTCAGCAGACCCCACAGGCTCTGCACCCACCTCATGGGACACCCAGAACCAGAGGGTGACACCTGTCCCAGAGTATGAGGGTGGAGGACACCAGGCAGGTCTCAGGAGCATCCCAATTTCTGTTCCAGTTCTGATTCTGCCTTTTCTTGACCTTCATGTCCTTGGGTAAGTCACTTCCCTCTCCTGAGACCCTGTAAGTGCCATTTTTCTTCCTCTTTCCCACTGGCCAGGCCATTAGGCAGCATGTACTGAGCAGTCACCCTGGGCAGTAACAATGCCAGGTCCTGGAGAGTCACTGCTGAAGTTGGGGGACTCTCCCTGGGCTCACAGGGCTCAGAGGAATGAGGACAGACAGGCAGATATGTAGATGGTAGACAGATAAGTTACAGTCTGGTGAGACTGTCCATGTTGAGAGAAAGAACAAGGCAGTGAGGTTCAGTAACAGGGGGCATCATGCAACCTGGGTGCTGGCTGTGAGGGCGTCCGTCTTGGAGATGGGCTGCCTGAAGGCATGAGCAGGGATCAGTCCAGAGATCGTGGGCAGTGGGGCGTCCTTGACTAGAAAGAGCTGAGGGCTGTTCTCAGAAGTGGCTGCAGTCAGGTGTAGGCTCAGTTCTGGTCACAAAAGACCAGGAGCTCTGTGCAGGTATTTTGGATTTTATGTTGGAGTCAGTGGAATAATTTTTAAGTCACAGTGGGTAGGAACAAATTTGTGTTTTAAAAACACTACCTCTATGTGAAAATGACATGCCAGCAGGCTTTACTGATAATGAGCTCCATCAGTCATAAAACTCCAACATTCACCTGGCCCATAGATGACATGGCCATCAGTATGTTAAGTCATTCACACAAATCTGTAATGCAAACTGCACTTACAGTTGGCTGGGATCAGACAGGACAGCTCTCAGTTCTGTCTCAAATTGGGAAGGAGGTGACTAGGTTCAGGCTGGCTGATGGAGCTGCAGAGAAAGTGCAGGATTTTGAAATAGGTCAGTTTCTGTATGTGGTTTGGGGTGGAGGGGAGTGTGGTTAACGGGGTTGATTTGTTTGTGGAGGGTGAATCATGTTTGCTGGTGCTAGTGAGTTTAGCTCCAGCTGACCATTCACAGTGTTGAATGTTAGATGGTGCAGGTGGATCTGTTTTGAGGGTGGGAACTGGTGGAGGGGGTGGAGCAGGCAGAGTCAGAGCTGATTAGTTGTAGGAAGAGTCCTCAGGAAGTTGAGAGAGAAGTGAACTGGAGAAAGTCATGAAGTCTGCATTGGACGTGCAAGAGGGAGGGTGATGTGATGACAAGATAATTGAGTCTTGTGATGGATCGGGGACATTGTTCAGAGGGGCTCAGTGGGGCATAATGGAGTGGAGTGCATGACAGACTGGGAAGTGGGAGACTGAGAAAGGAAGGCTGTTCCACTCTCTGCTTGGTGCCTGGAAGTCAGTGAGATTGGCACCAGGAGGACAACCCCAGGGGAGAAGGCAGCATGGGGAGGGGCTGGGGAGAATGGTGATTGTTTCACAGTAGAAAGAATGGCCCTACTGGGACCCTGAATTTTCTTTCCCCAAACAGTTCCCTTCATTGACTTCCTGTTTGGATCAGTCAGCACCAGCCTCACCCTCATGGCCTCCCTTCAAACCTCTGGGTCAGTTCTGCCTCCTCAGGGCCCCTCCTCCTCTGAGCAGAGCTCTTCCTCTCACTCTGGGAACTCCCTCTCCAGCATCAGGTAAGAGCCTCTGTGGAGGGCAGCCAGGCTTTTAAATGAAAAGGGACAGACTCAGGGATCTGTGAGGTGGTTTATGTTCCTGAACTTGGAGCAAAATGAGAATGATATCAGTGAAGAAACACCATACTGAGAGAAACAGATAGCTGATCATGTCATAAATTTCTTGAAAGTCATACGTTTACCTGCCCAAGGAACTCAGCTGTGAATCTTTGAAAACCAGGCCCACATATATCATGAGCCTCATCAAACTAGTCAAGGAAAATCGAATCCACCCAGACGGAAATGGCACATCACACATGGTGGAACCAGAATGGATTGACTGCAGATTTCCCATCAGAAACCATCATGGCCAGAAGAGTTTGAAGTCCTGAGAGGTGAGAAAATTTCTCCTTGAATTCTTCTGGAAATATTCTTCAGGAAAGGAAGTGAAATAAAGAAACACTGACTATAAGACCTGATTAAAAGAGAACTTCTTCAGGCAGACAGGAGATAATTCTAAAGGGATCCTTGGAAATTCAAGAATTCAAAAGAACAGTCATATCTAAGTAAATATCTAAGTAAATGTAATAGCCTATTTTTATCCTCTTAACTTTAAAAAAATAGGCATGTCTGTGGAAAGCAGAAATAGGCACACCATCTGGTGGGGTGTGTGATGTGTGGATGGACTGCAGATTCCAAGGGCAGCGCAAGGCAGTGGGTGTCAAGGAAACTGCACAGTTGTGAGGCTTCTGCATTGACCTTGCAGAGGTTAAATATTACCTCCTCTGTGCAGAATCTGTGAAACTAGGTTATATATTATAATGCTTACAATGGTCATGAAAAAAACAATGTAGAAAGACTCATAGTTAGAAGTCCCATAGGTAAAATAGAATGGATGCTAAAAAACCATCCCAAAACACACAGAGAGCAGTAATAGGAAACCTGAAGAGCAAGCAGCAGATGTGACATGCAGACACAAACAATAAAGTGTGAAACCTAAAACCACCTTGTTTACAATTACATTAAATGTAAGTGGTGAAAGCACAAGGAAATTGCAGATTTTAGGACTGGATTAAAATACTGGATTCCTTTACTTAGCATATATTAGTTAATGCATGGGTTTATTTCTTTTTGGTTAAATATATTTTATTGATTATACTATTACAGTTGTCCCATTTCCCTCCCTATTCCCTTCCACCCTGCACACCCCCTTCACCCGCATTCTCCCCCTTCAGTTTCTGTTCATGGTTTGTACATGTAAGTTCTTTGGCTTCTACATTTCCCATACTATTCTTACCCTCCCCCTGTCTGTTTTCTACCTACTGTTTATGTTACTTATTCTCTGTATCTTTTTTCTCCCTCTTTCCTCCTCCCATTCACTCACTGATAACCCTCCATGTAATCTTCATTTCTGTCATTCTGTCATTTTCTTGGATAAGTTCCTTTAACATTTCATACAGTAAGAGCTGGGTGATGATGAACTCCTTTAACTTGACCTTATCTGGGAAGCACTTTATCTGCCCTTCCATTGTAAATCATAGCTTTGTTGGATAGAGCAATCTTGGATGTAGTTCCTTGCCTTTCATGACTTGGGATACTTCTTTCTAGCCTCTTCTCACCTGCAAGGTCTCTTTTGAGAAATCAGTTGATAGTTTAATGGAAACTCCTTTGTAGGTAACAGTCTCCTTTTCTCTTGCTGCTTTGAAGATTGTGTCCTTATTTTTAATCTTGGCTAAGGTAATTATGATGTGCTTTGGTGTTTCCTCCTTGGGTCCAACTTCTTTGGGACTCTCTGAGCTTCCTGTATTTCCTGGAAGTCTATTTCCTTTGCCAGATTGGGGAAGCTCTCCTTTATTATTTGTTCAAATGAGTTTTCAATTTCTTGCACTTCCTCTTTTCCTTCTGGCACTCCTATGGTTTGGATGTTGGAATGTCTAAAGAACTCCTGGAGGTTCCTAAACCTCCTCATTTTTTTTTTTTTTGAATTCTTCTTTCTTTATTCTGTTGTGGTTGAATGTTTCTTTCTTCCTTCTACTCCAAATCATTGAATTGAGTTCTAGTTTCCTTCCTGTCACTCTTGGTTCCCTGTAAATTTTCCTTTATTTCACTTTTTATAGCCTTCATTTATTCCACTAATTTGTGACTGTATCCAACCAATTCTGATGACCAGTGTTTTGAACTGTGCATCTGATGGGTTGGCTATGTCTTCATCACTTAGTTATATTTTTTCTGGAGCTTTGATGTGTTCTTTCATTTGGGCCATTTTTTTTTTTTTTTGTCTTGTAGTGCCTATTATGTAGTAAGGGGCAAAGTCTTAGGTGTTCACCAGGGCAGGGCAACCCATGTCTTTGCATTGTGATGCTGTATGTGGGGAAGAGGTCTGAGAAGGAACAGTGCCACTTGCTCTGCTCTCTGCTGGTTTTCAGTCACTTCCCCTGCTACCCATCATCAGATTGGGCCCTTCTGTTGCTGAATCCTGGGTGGGTGTGTTTGTGTACATTCTAGGACCTTGTGGGTCTCTCCAACAAACTCTCCTGTGAGGCTGGGAGTTTTTCCCACTGCCACCTCACCCCCAACAGATACTTTCAATCAGAGGCTTTGAGGCTTTATTTCCTCATACTGGAACTCTGGGTTGCATGGTCTTTCTTGATACCCAGGTGTCCTCCCCCTTTATCTGCATGCAAATGTGGGACTGCCTAGCGACAAGCCACTGCTTCTTGGTGAGTCCTCTCCATCTGGCTGCTCATTTCCTACCAGTCTGGATGAATATCTCTTTAACTCCTTGGTTGTTGGACTTCCATACAGTTTTATTTTCTGTCAGTTCTGGTTGTTTTTTGTTTTTATATTTGTTGTTGTCCTTCTTTTGGTTGTGTGAGGAGGCAGAGTATGTCTACCTACACATCCATAATGGATGGAAGTCATGGGTTTATTTCTGGAGTTTTGATTCTATTCTATTGCTCTGTATGTCTTTGTTGTTGTTGTTGTTTTTGGAATTTCCATGCTGTTTTTATTATTGTAGCTGTGTAGCATATTGATATTAGGCAGTGTGATGCCTTCAGCTCTCTCTTCTTTTTCAAGACTGCTTTGGCTATTGGTGGTCTTTAGTGGTTTTGTATGAATTTTATTATTGCTTTTTCTACTTCTGTGAAAAGCGCATTTGAAATTTTGATAGGGCTTGCATTGAATTTGTAGATTGGGCAGTATATACATTTTAGTGAATTCTTCCTAACTGTAAATGCAGGACATATTTCCATTTTTTTTGTGTGTCTTTTCAATTTCTTTTACTAAAGATCTAGAACTTTCAATGTGCAATGCTTTCACTTCTTTGGTCATTATCTGTTTTGTTTGATGCTATTGTAAATGGAATTACCTTCTTTATTTCTTTTCCAGATTTTTTAATATTTTGCATGTAGAAATGCCATTGATTCTTGGATGGTCAATTTGTAATCTGCAACTTTACTGAATTGGTTCTTAAGTTTTAACCATTCTTTGGTGGAATGTTCAGTGATTTTTAGTATATAAGATTATATCACCCACACACAGTTTTATATCTGTCTTTTCAATTTGCATGCACTTTATTTCTTGTCCTTGTCTGAGGACTCTGCCTAGGATGGTTAGTGTATGTTGCACAGGAGTGGGGAGAGTGGGCTTCCTTGTCCTGTCACTGATCTCAGAAGACAAACTCTCAGCTTTTCAGTGTTGAGTCTGATGTTGACTGTGGGCTTCCACATGTGACCTTTGTTTTGCTGAGGTGTGGTCATTCCATCCCCAATTTGTTGACACTGTTTATTATGAATGAATGTACACTTTGTCCAATGCCTTCTCTCCATCTATTCAAACAAGCACATGTTTTATATCATTTACCTTAGTACTGTTGTGAAAACTTGTATTGATTTGCACATGTTAAAGGATTTTTGTCAATTATTAGCACCATATATTAAATCCCATTTGATCGTGGTGTACAAAAGTTTTAATGTGCTATTGAATTCCACATGATAATATTCATTGAGATATTTTGCATCTATATTGAACGACAATATGGACCTTTTGTTTTATTTCTTGATCTGTTCGTTGGTTGATGCCCTCTGTACCATTGTTCACTTCATTCATGTAATTTTTCCACCATAGAATTTGTGGGATTTGTTTTATGATTTCTGTCTCTTTGTTGAATTTGTTGTTTTGTCCATGCCATGTTTTCCTGACTTTATTGAATTGTCTTTCTATTTTTGTCTTATACTTCATTGAGCTTCTGTTGAATTATCTATTGAGTACACTGCTGTTCTCCGTGTCTTTGGGTTCAGTTATTGGGATATTATTACAAACTTTGCTGATGGCATAGACTTTGATTCTTCCTGATCTTTGCAGTGCTGTGTTCTCTCTTTGTATCTGACATCACAGTCACCTCCTGCAACCTTGACCAGCTGCCCTCAGGGGAGAGATGATTTCTGTTGGTCCTGCTTGTGTTCTGGGGCTTCTGGGACCTTGTGTGGATGGAGCAGCTTCGTGCTTCTGGTTCCCTCTGGTGGCAGGATTCTCAGGTTGTAGGTCTGGTGCTCACCTTTCAGTGTATCTGGTCAGTTGGTCAACTGTGTCTTTTTTCTTTAATGTTAATTTTTAAAAATAGGCTATGACTTTTACAGACATGAGAAACTGCCTCCCATGCCATCTCCAAGGTCTGGTTGACTTCAGTCCAGTCTCAGGCCTCCTCCTTTCACTCTTGAGAGGATCAGAGGCATCTTAGGTTCCTCAGGAGTCTCTAGAACTGAGCCTTGATAAACAAGTGTGTTGAAGCTGCTCTGGGCAGGGTGAGGACCTAGTGGGCTGCACCGGGCCCACAGGCTGGCAGGGGTTGGGCCAGGGCTGTGCTGTGCACGGGGCTGTGGCCAAGCTGCTGAGAGAAGTGTTGCTGCCTGGGGCTACTGAGCAGTTAGGGTGGAAGCAGGAGGGAGGTGCGAGAGCTTGGATAGGTTGTCTTTGCTGGTGAAGTGCTTGGAGAAGAGGGGGCAAGGGGAGCGCGTCTGTCCTGCTTGCATCTGGTGGTGAGCAGCTCATGCACACACACGAACTTCTAGTCCCAGCCAGGCGCAGGTGTAGTGAGGTGGTAGGACTTGAAGGAGCTTTGGTGCGCACCAGGAAGGGAGTGAGGTGGCTTTTGGCGGTGTTGCCTCAGAGCACCAGGCCCAGGTGCGGGAGGACAGGGACCAGAGGGTGGGGACAGGTTTGTGGTGCAGCACCTCCTCGAAATGGCGGGGCCCTCCAGGCAGGTTGGCCAGGATTCTGGCAGCCAGAAGAGGTGGCGCTGCAGTGGCTTTGGGCCCAGGAGAGAGCCCCTGCACACACCCAGGTGGCTTTGGTGCCCCGCCCGCCCGTAGTGCAGTGTAAGCTTCTGGGGCTGGCCCTGAGCACCTCAGAGCAAAGTAATCCACGAAGGTCACCAGGTCGATAAGCCTGAAGAGGTGTGTGGCTGGGACTCCGTGAGGGTGATGGACCCGGAGAAAGACCAGGGAATGCAGGAGATGGTGGTGGGGGGCTCTCCCGCCCTCAAGAAGAAACAGGGGGAAGGGACTAGAAAAGACAGTGTATGAGTGACCCATGGACACAGACAACAGGGGGGAAATTGACTGTTGGAAAGGGGAGGGGTGAAATGGGGGGAGCAGGGCAAAGGAGGGAAATTGGGACAACTGTAATACAATAATAATTTTAAAAGATTTTAAAAATAAAAATGAATAACTGCAAAAAATAAAAGGAGAAAGAAAGGAGCATTTATACCCAGAAATTTGACAAATGCCACAAATCAGGGCTTATAAAAAAAACGGTGGTTTCTGGGAGCTGGTTCACAAACACACAGCCTGAGTCTCACTTCACACCCCTGTGGAGTTTCAGGAGTAAACACCCCAGGTCCATCATCTGATACACAGAGGAGTCCTTGGTGGGACAAGGCAGCGTTTTCCATGAGGGTTTTTGTATTTATTTCTTCCAAACTAGTCTTTTACAATGAAATTTATTGCACTGATACGAGTTCATACAATTCCACAGGTGTCAGCCCTGGCTGGTGTGGCTCAGTGGGTTGAGCACAAGCCTGAGAACCAAAGGGTCCCCTGCTCCATTCTGGGTCAGGGAGCACGGCTGGGTCTCAGGCCAGGGCCCAGGCAAAGGGCATGCCAGAGTCAAGAAACTACGTTTCTGTAGCACATCGATGTTTCTATTCCACCCTCCCCCTCTCTAGAAAATGGCAAATAAAATCTGAAAATAATTTAGAGATTACAAGCACACAATTGCATGACACATCATCTGTAAATGGAATTGTGTTCACCTTCCAAAATCAAGTCTCTTGTCACCATATTTTTCATTTTCTTCACCCCCCTCTGTCTCACTCTGACCCTTCCCCTGGTGACCACCACTCCGTTGTCTGTGTCCATCCATCCAAACTGTTCCTGGTGTTTATCCTTTTAATCAGTCATTTAACACAGATTTGTTATCTGACCCAAATACATAAAAAGTCAGCGAATGTGGAAAATGAAAGTGAGAAAAATGTCCGAACATAGAGAATGAAAATGAGAAAAATGTCTCACATGAATGTGGACCAGAGTTGGAGGGTGAGTCCAGGTGTGGATCTGAACCTGTGATGTGGGCTGAGCCCCAGGTCACGGGTTTGAGAACAGAGGGGCCAGTCAAGGAAAGTCAGCAGTGCAGTGAGGTGAGATGCCCACAGTCTAACTGTGGGAAAGCCTCTGCAGCACCAGCCCCACCTCTCCCTGCACAGGAACCACGCCCACACTCTCCACATTCTCAGCAGATTCTTTCCCAGGGGTGCCTCCAGAGCTTCTTGGGATCATCAGACTCTTCTCCAGGTTCCACCTCACTGACTGGTGGTTTTGTTGTCCTGTGTTCACCCCTGGCAACATCGTGGGTCTTCTCCGACTGTGCCAAGCTTCACACAGCAGCACCCCGAGGACCACGAGGATCAAGCCAGACACACCCAATTTGATGAGGTTCCCCACTGTGTAGTCTTGGGGTTGGTAAGCTAGGAATTGTGGGTAAAGAGGTCACAGAAATCAGGACAGACTCAAGCCACCCCAGTGCCCCTGCATGTCCACCAGGGCACCTGCATCTCATGGACCTGTTTTGATGTTCTGAGCACAGCCCCATAATTGAAAATTGTTCTTACACTCTACTCATGGAGTCTGAGTTGTTTTCCCATCATCCCAGAGGATCAGCTGCTCCAGAGGAAAAGAAAACTAACAGGATATGAGAGAAGAGATGTAAGATTGTTTAGCCCATCTCTTTTCTCATCTTTAATGTGTCTGAAACTAATGGTACCCAACTCAACTCCTCGAGGTGAGCATCTCTGGGGTCTGGTCTTGCATTGCTTTGGAAAGCCAAGATGCAGAAGGGAGACTTCAATTTGTCCTGAATGTCAGGACATGAAGGAGTGATGGTTGGATGTATGTTTTAATTGTTCCACCTCAACTACCTCTTGTGTCTCTGACTCGGGAACAAAATTTCCACATCACGTTCCTTTCTTCTTCCTATCAATCTTTGTTTTTTAAGAAACAAATGATAGAATATGTACAATATAGATATTATTTCTATTGAGATTTACCAAAGTTAACATAACCTCTAAGTGTTCATTTAGCTTGTAATCTAATTGGAAGATGGGTAAGAAAGTATTAAAAAGATAAATTAAAAAATAAATCTCTAGATGCACAGCTACATGAAAATACAGATCTCTGTAGATCACAGACAGACTCCGATGATGTGACAAATGAAATCACAGGCAGTAAAGGGAACTCTGGGAGGGGGAAGGGGACACTGACAAGAGTTCTGATGGGAGGTGTTTTGGAGGATGTCCTGACTCAGCTGACCACTGGTGCTCAAGGAAACACAGCAGAAACCCTGCCATCCTCCCACACCCACGTAATGACAGTGGTCCCCCGTGGAGACAGGACAAGCTCAGAGTGGGCTCATGTTCTTTCTCCCACAGGAATTCACTGGCATCAAAGTTCTAAACTGATTGAGTTTTTTCAGATCCTGGATTGGATTCTGCTCTGATAGATGGGAGATCCGAGTCCCAGATACAGGTGGGATTTTGTCACTGGGACTCACCTCAAGGGGGCTGAGCCACTCCACTTTGGCTTAGACTGTCAGTGGATCCCCACTTAGCCTGACCCATAATGAGAGCCCCCCTTGACTGTGTTTCCCATGTGGGCCTGATTCCACAGGGATCAGGACAACTCAGGGGCCTAGAATCAGTATCAGTAAAGAGGCAGGAGTGGCTCTTCCTTTTTTCTTCCCACTTGAGCTGGGCATCTTCCCCTTCATGTATTTCCTCCCTACTGATCACATGGGACCCAGTGACCATCATGCTACTTGAGACAAGAGTCCCCTTCCTTATGTCTCCACCTCCATCCCCAGGACTTTAAGCAACAAGCCCTCCTGGAACTATTTGATATGTTGAAGTGTTGAAGTGAGAAAGTAGCAGAAGCCTGGTGGAGTCTGTGTCTCCTCTAGGCTAAGGGGACCCTGCTACCCAGCAGACATGAAGTTTGTCCCTGTGGAGGAGGGTCTGCAGACCCTAGCTGGTGCATGACACAGGAAGCAGGGGAAGCTGTGGGTGTGCCTGTGCCTTAATGCCTCCTATAGTCCAACAGATGTCCCCCAGATGTTGTCCCTTCACACACTTCAGTCTCCTCCTGCACACACCAGCATTGGATCAACCCTCAGGTGGGGGAGGCACGGAGAGGGTGGGGGACTCCCCATCTTCTCCATCTCCCTATGGGGTGGGATTCCCCCTATTGATGACTTCAGTGTTTCACCCTCCTTCCCATCCCAGCCCAGAGCTTCCTGGGACAGAGTCTTCTCCCTGAATGGACATGGAGTGGGAGTCCCTCACCTGAGACCAGAAGTTCCAGGGGGTCACTGGACTGTGACAGCTGGAAGGGGAAGGCGGTGTGTGAGCTGTAGTACCTGTAGGTCACATAGTGGCCCCAGGCCACAGGGCTGATGGTGAAGTTGGCATGAGAGGGGGTGGCCATGTCCTGCACACACAGCTTCTGGGAAGGATCCAGGGACCCCTCCTTGTGCTGATGGAAGGTATCAGACTTGACCTCAGATCCACACTGCAGGGTCATTTTCACACCCCAGAGCACTCAGGGCCCTGGCTGGACTGAGAGGGAGGGATTCATGTACATTTCTGGCGAGAGGAGGGCTGTGATGTGCAGAGGGTCACTTCTTTCCCTATACCGTTGACCCTTAGCTGAGGGACCCTGTCCTTCCTAGGGACACTGTCAGTGACCCCTCTTAGCTCCTCTCTGTCCTCTGAGTGGGCATCTTTTTTCTCCATGCCCCTCACTGTCTTTTCTCACTCCCTTCCCTAAACCTCTGTTATCTCTCACTCTGGTTTAGGACCCTCACCGGGACCACACCACTGCCATGGTGATCCCAGGCCAGAGCCTTGTGCAGGCAGTCCGGACAGGGGGCAAGGCTCCTCACCTGCAATCAGAATGTCCAGGGGGGCGCTGGGGGCTGACCACACATAGGAGAGGCTGTGTCCACTGTAGCACCTGTACCGGCCCCCTTGGGTGAGATTCATAGGGCCCATGGGGAAGTTGGGGCTGTGCTGCCCATGGAGATGCTGGGGGTGTGTGGTCTCCTCATCCTTGGTCAGAGCGAATCTGTCAAAGCTGGGCTCTGAGTGACACTGGAGGGTCAGGTTGTCTCCAGGCAGCAGCAGGGGGCCTGGCTGGGCTGAAAGGGAGGGCTCCCTGTACACACCTGGGGAGAAGGTCATTGTCACCCAGGGGACAGACACACCTGCCACCCACTGGGGCTCCAGGGATATCTCTCACATGTCCCTCATTAAGTCTTCTGCCTGTGGTTCTGTCCCCAGTGAATCACTGTCACTTATCCCCAGAACCCCCAGGGCTTAAGAGAAAGAAAGTTTAGGTCAGTTATTTGGGGCACAGGAAAGAATTGAGGCCAAATGTGGGCCACCTCACCTGTGACCTCGAGTTGCAGAGGGACACTGGGCTGTGACCACACATTGGGGTTGGAGCTGCAGGAACCATAGCATCTGTAGGTACCCCCATGGGAGGAGCTCACTGGTCCCACAGGGAAGACAGCCTGACAGCTCCCATCATAGGATCTCTGCTCCGATTTCCTTTGTTGGGGAGGCTCAGCGCCTCCCTCCTTCAGCAAGTGGAATATGTCCCATGTGGACTGTGAGCTGCACAAGAGGGACACGTTTTCTCCTGAGGCCACCACTGGGCCTGGGTGGGCTGAGAGGGAGGGTGTGCTGAACACTCCTGAGGGAGAAGGAGGATCTGAGTTAAAGGGGACTGTCACCCCACCTTCCCCAGGAGTGGATTGTGAGGGGAGGGGTCCTCCTAAGCCATACTCTGTTCCCTTCATCCTTTGAGGAGGAGCCTGCAGTGGGGAGAAGACCCAGGTTCCCTCTTACCTGTCACCACAAGGAGCAGGGGCTCACTCCTCTCGGACAGCATACCCCCAGTGCTGTATGCACACTGGTACAGTCCTGTGTTCTGTGAGCTCATGGACTGAATGAGGAACCCGGTCTTGTTGCTGGAAGCCTCTGGGATCCTCGTATCCAAGGGCTGAGAGCCCCTCTCTTTGTACAGAATGTAACCATCTGCCTGCAGAGCCCCCTGACACCAGATGGTCACAGGTCTCCCCTTGCTGACCCTGGGGCCTGGGTCAGCCCAGACGGAGGGTTTGGGGGGAACTCCTGGAAAGGAATCAGACCTGCAAGTACAAGGGGTGTTCTTGTCCCCTCAGTTTCCCCAGCGGTCACTCGAAGGTCCCTCCCACACTGGTGTCCACCATTCCAGACCCACTGTGTGTCCTGCAGCTGCCCAGGGGCATCATTGTGCTGAAGCAGGAGTTATGGGGGAGGACTCACCTGCCTGAATCTGGTCCCACGGACCCTGGCACAGCCCTGGAAGAGAATCCTGTGAGATTATCTTTCACTTCACCCACAGAAGTTCCAGGCCTGGTCTGGGTCCCTGAGCCACTTTTGCTTCCCCTTGGAGTCCTGTCCCCATTGAGCCTCCTGGGTCCTAGACCTGGGAGGGGGGCAGACCCTTTCTTGTCTTTTCCCCAAAACTCACCAAGACAGAGTAGAGCAATGAGGTTCTGTGTCATGACGTGTCTCCCAGGGTCCTCCGTGGGGCAGATGATGTATGAAGTCCACAGGTCCAGTTGGATAGAGAGACATGGGGTGTGACAAGATCCCAGTTCTGTGAGAAAACTCAGTTTCCTCTGCAGCCGCAATCTGTGTTGCCTCGATGGTTGAGGAAACAGCAGGATCTGGGACCTTCCAGAGCAGATCTGAGTCTCACCAGACCCCGCATGCACTGCCTCCACCTCATGCAACACCCAGATCCACAGGGTGACACCTTGGATCATGAGGTTAGGGGACGCCAGGCAGCTCTCAGGAGCAGCCCAGTTTCTGTTCCAGTTTTGCCTCTGCCTCTTCTGAAACCAGTGTGACCTTGGGCAAGTCCCTTCCTTTATTTTCAGACAATGTAAATGCTAATTTTCCTCCATCCTTTGTCAATCCTAGTATCTGGCCCATGTTTCCTGAGCAGGTGCCCAGTCCAGGCATGAGGTTCATTAGGGAAGGTGTCTGATTTCCCATGGGCACACCTGTGTTCTTTAGCGACATCAGACAGTGCCACTATTTAGGCAATAGATGATGTGGGGGTTGTTTTGATAAGTTTCAGAAAAAGAGAAAATGGAGCACAGAGACTGCATACAGGTGTATGCCATGGAGTGTGGGGACCTGTAGGTGAGGGAGGGTCCAGGACACACTAGGGGTCAGCACAGGGGGTTGAGAGGACCCTCAACCAGGAATAGGGTGATTATTCTAGGAGATGTGTCACCAGGCTGTGCTGTGCCCTGGTCACACGGGGCCTCTGCTCCCTGCAGGGACTCCTGGGTTTGATATTTCAGGTAATGGAACACTTTTCAGTGAAGGAATGTGTGAGCAGGTTGCTGCTTTGAGAAGATGGTGTTCTGTGGGAATGGGCTGTAGGAGTGAGGAATGGATGATAAACTGTGATAGAACTCCAGCACTAATGTAACACTGAGGTAATGAGCTGATCAGTACTCTCTGTGGTTTATGACAATTAATCATGAAATCCAAATAGAAATCCCATAACAGAAGTATGATTGAAGCTGCGTGAGAAAAGGTGGGAACATTTCCTTGTCATTGTCTCAGTCTAGGAGGTGTGCAGAGAGTGTGCTCTGTTCTGATGGGCTCAGGGGGCGCCCATGACAAGCCCAGTGTGGCCATGATGCAGGTGTGTGAGTCTGGGGAGGGGAGGTGGGCACTGGGAAGGGTCTGCTTTGGAGGGAAGACTTGGCTCTGCTGGGGATGGAGAGTTTAGCTCAGCCTGATCTCCAACAACATGGACCATTAGGTGGGGCTCCTTGGGCGTGCTGGCGTGAGGTGGATCCTGTGGGCAGACTTTGCACAGGGAGGACCTGTTACAGGTAAGTTCAGGTGCATGGGAGTAAAACCCTCAGCTGGGAGTGAGGGTCCACAGTGAGGCCAGGGAGGAGGCTGATGGGGTCACACCCCCACGATGTCCTGTGTCTTCATGTGAGCGTGATTGTGGAGGGGAACTGTGTTGCAGAAACAGGGACTTGGGGTCAGAGCTCTGAGTGTGTTCATCATTTCAGGGGAAGAGAAGGAATTGCTAAGGGTTCATCCACTTCCTGCCTGGATGCCCTTGGAGCACATGGAGCTGTCCCAGGACTGTCCAGGTCAGTGAGGGGCAGGATGCATGGGGAGTGGGTTATAAAACAATCCCCTGACTCACAGTGGGATCCACCCACCCTTCTGGCCAGTTGTATAGTTTGGTCTCTCCCTCCCACTTCCTGTCTCTGACTTCCTCATCTCTGTGAGCAGGAGACCTCTCCATCCCTCCCACCCAGGCCCCTGAGCATGTCTGCCTCCTCACTGCCCTGCTCTGTGAGGGGTGACCCTGCATCTGACACTGGTCACTCCATCCCCATGTGCTGTGCAAAAGCAGCCGTTGCAAACTATTCATAGGTTTTAATCTAAGACAACGGGAAACATTACTGACCATCTGTGCTGAGCCAGTCCCTTCCCCTCTCCCTTTGCCCTCACTGCAGACAAGGGTGAAAGCTCAGCTCTCACGGGTGTTGTTAGGATCAGCAGAGCCTGAGACATGAAGAGGCTCCATTTGTTTCTGGGCCTGATTAAGACACAGGCTTGAGAGACTTGTGAGAGGAAGGGCTACTTGACAGCGGCATATATATCCCCCAAGCCCTCAGGGGGCATCAGAAGGTACAGGGCATCCTTGGTTGATGGCAGGTGAGCCCAGACTGAGAGGAGACAGAAAGGATGCTGCTTGGCCTGGGTCCTGGACTCAACACACTCAGGAGTGATGTGGGAATCCGACCAGGGGCTGAGCCTGAGCATTGGGCACTGAGGGCATCTTGGACCTGGTGGGAGTCCTGCCTCCCATGAAACTGCCTGGGGACATTGGGCCAATTCTAAGGCAAAAAGGATCCACAGGGAAATATGGCTATTGACTTGCATTTCTTTTCAATGAGATATGTTCTGTAACATAGAATGGAGCCTTTTCAAATATGGAATTCACTCGAATCCAATATACACAGTGTCTGAACCACAATTTTATCTGGGTTTAATAAGAAATTTGTTTAACAGCACACCCACGTATCACAAAACTGTCAGTCTCCCATCTCACCTTCACATCAGCCCCTGACAAGCCCACCTGACTTATGTCTCTGTGGGTTTCCTCCTCCTGGACTCTTCATAGAAACACAGTCACAGAAAACGTGATTTTCTCTCTTGCTTCTGTCACTTAGCTGCAGAATGTGGACGTTCACCGACCAGGTGGTGGGATGAGAATGGTCTCCACCCAGAAAGAAGTTAAGAGCTGTGTGTTCTGTTTTTAGTGGGAGGCACAGAACTCATGAACTTGTTCTTCTAAAGCTGAGAGACCCCTGGAACTCAACAGCTGGGGACCCAGGGGGCATGGGGGAGGGGCTGGTGTCAGGGTCTCCTGAGTGTCCAGCCCGTGGAAACGCCCTGCTCTCCACATTTATTACTGTCTCAGACTCTGCAGGGACAGGGCACTAGGCTGAGGAGCTCCAGAACTAGCTGCTGGATGGGGAGCAAGCACAGCCTGACTTTCTCTGTGTCCAGGGTTCTCTTTAAAGATACAGTGCGGCTGTCTGGGACGTTGACCCTTGCTCCCCAGGCTGCCCTTATTTGCCCTGGTTCATAGCCCATTGACAGAATCTCAGTGACCGTATTCTCAGAGGACTGACCTGTCACAAGCGCACTTGTTGCGTCTTCAAAAAGTTTGACGGAGAAGAAAGTCTGAATGTCCTGTTTGTTGATGGGAGTTCCCACTGGTTCTCCTGCTTGGTGGCACCAGCAGGTGCAGGATCAGAAGATGCTGTGGTGGACGCTGGAGGTACAGGTGCGGGGGCAGGTGTGGTAGTGGGAGCGGAAGCAAGGGTGAGGGTGGGATCTGCCCCACAGCTGGGGCTGTGCAGGAGCAAACTGCTCTGGACCATCGTCGCTGGGCGGGGCCTGTATCTGGGCGGGGCCTGTGGCGAGGCCTGTGGCTGGGTAGGGCCTCAGGATGGGCGGGCTTCTCTGACCAGCAGAGGAAGACTGTGGGGGTTGGGGTGTCACTTCTCCCTTGCAGAGGGACTCCTCCTCCATCCTCAAAACCTGGGCAAAGGGCTGGGCTGGCAAAATGCGCAGGCGCAGGGCGTGGTGAGGCTGTGGGCGGGCTCAGATCCAGGGTGACAGTATTTGTACCAGGTCAATTACAGGCAAAACGTTTTCAAGTAATTTTCTTTAAACATTATTTCCTTTATTTGAAAGTTGCTTTGAAAAATGATAGAAAATCTCTTTTATTTCTGGAGAGTGTTTCACTGTAAGTTGGTGCCGTATTTTAACAAAAGTTTTGCATCTGTCAACAATCTCTTTATATTTTTTTAGCTATTACTTTTAATATTTGAATTCTACTGGTTAATTTTTTAAAAATAGGAAACCAACCCACATCCCTGAAATCAGATACCTGCCTGGTCGGGATGGATGAAACAGTTGATACCTTGATGCGTCTTGGTGATATTTTGTTTAGGACACTGCACCTGAGTTCTCATGAGAGAGCTTCCCGTGAGGTCCCCTCTTGGTAGCTCCCTCGTTTGCTTTCGTCATCAATTTATTTCTGGCCTGATAAACTGTGTTGGGGCATGAGCCTTCCTCCTTCACGCTTAGGAGGGCTTGTGAAAGGCTATTGTGTGTATGTTCCTGTCTGTGTGTGTGTGTGTTTCATACATGCATATGTGCTCAAAAGCATTGACCAATGAAGCTTTTCAGACTCTGAGTTCACTTTGCAGGAAAATTTTTAATTACAAGGTCAATATAGTTAATACATATGACAGTGCAGGGTTTCACATTTCACTGACATATGAGTGAAGTTGTACAGACCTTGTGCTGTGGGGTCTGACTTGCCCCATGTAGCATGACACACTCACGATGCCTCCATGTCCCTCCACTGACAGGATTTCATCTCTGTGGCCGAGTGACACTCCATCACACAGGTTGCCACACCTTCATCTCAGCATGTGTGGGAGGACACTTAGGTGGTTTCTTGTCTTCACCTTTTTCTTCTCTAAGATTTCATTCATGGTTGTTAATGTTCCATTTTGTAGGTTTAATATGTAGTATTTACACTATCATTCATTAAAAGTATTCTCTCCCTTCCATTTTGGTTCTAAATTCACATGTTGATTCTTGAGAAGCCTGTTGCTTTGATTCCAAAGTGTATGGATGTTAGTTATTTCTAATTGCAGAATCAGGGGACTCCCAGAGGGTCCCAGAGGCTGCTGGGGGTCCATGTCAGGTCCCCAGGCTGGTTAGGGCCACTAGTGAGTGTCCTTAAGGAGAAGCTCTTGTGGTTTCTGGGGTCCCTGCAGGCCCCCTCCCTGGAGTTTGGGATCAGGGTCCTCCCTGGGCTAGTGGACTGCCAGAGCAACATACATGCTGGGCTCATCTGGGGACTCCCTTGATGGGGAGGAAGGGGGTGTCCTTTTCTCCCGTCTGAGGGTCATGAGACTCAGCTGGGCGTAGGTTACATCCTGTGAGTCTTCAGATGCAGCAGCCTGGAGCAGGGGGACAGTGAGAGAAGTGAAAGGTGGTTGGGGTTGGGGAAGCCTGGGGCCTGGGGAGGAGAGGACCCACTTGACTGTCCATCTGTCTGTCCTCTTCTGCTTGTCTTCCCTTCCTGTCCAGCAATTCCTCTGACAGGGGGGAAGGTGAGGAAGTCATTCGCTGCCTGAGCTTTGATCTTGAGTAGGTCGCCTGGGTGTAGGTCACCCCCTGGGGGTCCTCATTGGTCCTGTTCTGCTGCAGAGAACAGTGAGACAGAACCAGCATGTCCTTGACCCCATAGTTGAAACCCTCCAGTCACATGTCCACACAGTGTCAGAGTGATGACTTAAACTTCAGATCAGATGAGATCACTCTCCTGATGGAGTCTGCAGGACTCCCTCAGCCTTGGGACTCCTGGTGCTTCTACAGATCTAACTCTTAACCTAACGCTCTGTCTCTTGCTCTTTCAGCTCCAGCCACAGGGCCCATCTGGCTGAAGCAGCAGGTCCTGCCTCAGGGCCTTTGTACCTGCTGTTTTCTCTGTTCTCCCCCTCACCACACACTCCGCCCCCTGGTCTTGCTTCATTTTCCTTCACACACAGCACATGGCTCTCCAGGACTCCATCTGCCTGTTTGCATGTGTCTCCCTCACCCACAGGGGAGCTGGAGGAGGGTGGGGACAGGCTGCTCAGGGCTGCACTGTGGCATTGACATGGAGCTGGTAACCAGTGAGCTCCTGTCACAGCTGCTGGGTGAATGAGTGACAGGACCCTGGGACCTGTAGGAGGTTCACTCATTCATGCCTCTTCTTGAGACAGAGGATGAGGAGCTGCACAGAGACAGAGGATGAGGAGCCAGCACAGGCGACCACCCAAGAGGGGTCATGAGGACACAGGAAAGCTGGGGGAGTGAGTCATAGCAGAATGACCTGGTGCTCTTAGGAGAGGTTAGTGTGGGTGTGCTGAGGTACAGGGGAGGTGGACAGGGAGTGACCATTGGAGTAAACTGGGCAAAATGAAGGTCCTTGGTGTCTTGGACAGGATCAGGGGTCTCACCTGAGGGTCCAGCTCCACCCTCTCTCTGGGCTGTGGATCCTTCACAGCAGCATCTGCTGGGGCAGAATAGGGAGTGTCTCCTGTCATGGTCCCTGAGTTCTCAGGGCTGCAGACCTGCCAACTTCCAGATGAGTCACTAACCCAGGGGTGAGGTGAGGGGCCAGGTCACCCAGTGTGGATTTCAGTCTCTCTCACTTCTGACCCAACAGCCTCCCAGGCTTTCCCCTCCCCCATTGTTTCCTGAAATCCCTGTACCCCCCTCTCCCAGGGCAGCTGTCCCTTCCTCTTACAGAGGGGCTCTTCCTGGGTGTCCACAGCTGGGTTGGATCTGCGGGAGGAGACAGGGGAGTTAGGGGCAGAGCAGGTCCTGTGGGGGTGGGGGTCTGGGGCCTTTGGGGCAGGAATTACCTGGTGTGCAGGCCCCTGTCCTTGGGCTCCGGGTCTCTGGCCCCTGCAGGAGGTCAGATATCAGCTTTTCTCTGGGCTGGTCAATAGAGAGAGTCACAGACCAAGGAGTGTAGGGACCCTTCTCTAGTTGATTGCAGGGGAAACAAGGAAACTTTAACACACTTGTGCATACATTTCATATTTCAGGAGATGGAAAACTTTGAAAAATTACCTTATATTTATATACATGTACTGACATTAAGTGCAATGTTTCCAGAATTTCTGATGTGAGATTCTGGAGAAATCTGTTTCTCAGATGACCTTCCACATCTATTTGTTTTCCTGCAGCAGGTGCTCTGAGCCCCTCTCTCCTGTGGCCCAGGTCACCCCATTCCCTACTCGCGCGATGTCCTGCCTTTTCTCTGATGCTGGTGTTGGAGGAGGAAGAAGAGGAAGAGGCAGAGGAGGAGGATGAGGGTCACTGAGACTCCAGTCAGTACATTCAGGGACCATTGGAAACCTTGGGGGGGAGTGACATCATGAATTAGCCAATGGTGCCATTTAATGAGCACCTACAGTGTGCAAGGCAAATGTTGGGGTCTGTCATTCATCTGCTCTAACCCCACAGCCCTTGTGTACCCAGGATGGACCATCACCCAGTGCACTGTGACTCAGAGAGTTTAGCCACATTCTGCAGGTCACCCAGCCTAGCCAGGGCAGGGCTGGGACTGGACCCCAGGATATGGGTTGCCATTGCTGTCCACACGCTGCCCCCAGGTGGACACCAGCACCAAGTTCTGGGCTCCTCATCTGCAGGGGTCTGTCCTGTCTCACCTAGAGCTGTGGGTCCTTCTCATTACCTGCCCCACAGCACAGCAGGGATACAGGTGGCAGGCATGGGTGAACCCGGATGCACACTTGGGATGGTGGGGCTGGGTTGGGGCTCTGCCTTCCTGAGCTCTGTGAGGCCCCTTACATCACCTAATGTTACTGCAGTCCTGTGAGCAGGAGGGGACCAGGGATGGACAGACATGAACCTGACTTTCAGAGAAGAGAAGGGAACACCTGGCCCAACAGCAGGAGCAGCAGAGCCGACACCTGAACCAGGTCTGACTCCAGCCCTTGTTCCCTGCTCTGAGGTGAGTCTGGAAGCTGAGGGAAAGGACCTGGATGTCACAGGCCCTTGTCCTGCATGTCCCTCTCTGTACCATGTCACCATCACTGCTACAGAGGAGACAGTCTCCATAACATCACATCCTGGGGTGCTTCCCTGTCAGATCCCCATCCCTGGAGTTCAGAGCCACAACCAAAAGAATTAAAAAAAAAAAAGAAGCTCTGAGCCACGATTCTCTCCTTTTACACTTGGGCACACTGAGGCACAGAGAGGGGAAGGGCGTGTCCAAGTCAGAGCCTCCAGAGGAGCCTGAACTTGCACAGGACTCAGCCCCTGTCCCCCTGGACACACCCACTACCTCCCCACAGAGACCCTCACTTACCACTCTGTGGTCCTGACTCTGTGGTGGGGAGGGATAGATCCTCAGAGCCTTCTGGAAATTCAGGTTGGGGGTGAGGAGTGGGGGCTGCTTTCTCCCCTCTTGAGTCTGGCTGCCCCTGTCCTGGGTGAGATCACAGCATGTCCCTCTGCCAAGACCCCCCACCCATCATCTGCCTTCCACACTGCCTTGGGGGGACCCATGATCTCCCCAGCATCACTGCCAGGCCCTCAGACCCCCAGGGAGACAAGGTGCCAGGACAGGTTGTCTTGTTCTCTCTGGGGGCAAGGCTTCTGCTAGTCCCCACGATCTTCCTGGCCTCTATGGGTGAGGCCATGGGTGCTGCAGAGGGAGGGGCATCAGGATAGGTGCCTCTGGCCTTTCCTCTTTGCTCAGGCCAAGGCCTCTGCAGCCTCCCTTGGCCTCCAGATATGGGCCTCAGGGATGCAGAGGACAATGAGGCAGGGGTGGGGTGGCTCTGGCTCTTCAACCCTCTGGGAGGTAAGAGTCCCCTCATCCTGGCCTTTCTTTTGTGACACCCTCATTCCATATCTGGCCTAAAGGTCCTGTGGGGACAGGGTCTGACCTGACCATGAGAATGCAGTGGAGGGGCTGGGGATCCTCACCTGAGACCAGGAGCTCCAGGGGGTCACTGGGCTGTGACAGCAGGAAGGGGGAGGAGCTGTGTGAGCTGTAGCACCTGTAGATCTCATTGTGGCCCCAGGTGACAGGGCTGATGGTGAAGTTGGCCTGAGAGGGAGCAGCTGTGGCCTGCAGATGAAGCTGCTGGGGAGGATCCAGGGACCCCTTCCTGTGCAGGTGGAATGTGTTGGCCCTGACCTCAGATCCACACTGCAGTGTCACATTCACTCCCCAGGGAACCGAGGGCCCAGCTGGGCCAAGAGGGAGGGTGTGCTGTATATTCCTGGGGAGAGGAGGGCTGTGATGTGCAGAGTCACTGCTACCCCCATGCACTTGACTGTGAGCTGATGGGCCTTGTCCTTCTACAGGGAACCTCTCTCCCTCTATCAGCTCCTCTCAGTCCCTCTGATTGGGTGGCTTTATCTTTGTTCCCCTCACTCCTTCCCCTAGAACTTAGCCCCTCTCAGCCTCTGCTCCAGGACCCTTACCTGGACCCCAACATCATAGTAGTGAACCTGGGCCAGAGTACCAAGGAAGACAGGACAGGCGGCAGGGCAGGGTTCCTGACCTGTAATCAAGATGTTCAGGGGGGCACTGGGGGCTGACCACACATACGAAAGGTTGTGTCTGCTGTAGCACCTGTACCGGCCCTCATGGGAGAGGTTCACAGGGCCCAGGGGGAAGTCGGGGCTGTGCTGCCCATGGAGATGCTGGGGGTGTGTGGTCTCCTCATCCTTGGTCAGAGTGAATCTGTCAAAGGTGGGTTCTGAGTGACACTGGAGGGTCAGGCTGTCTCCAGGCAGTACCAGGGGGCCTGGCTGGGCTGAAAGGAAGGGCTTCCTGTACACACCTGGGGAGAAGGTCATTGTCACCCAGGGAACACACACACACTGCTCATGGGGGCTGCAGGGAGAGCTCTCACTTGTCCCTCCTTAAGTCTTTTTCCCTGTGGTTCTGTTGCCAACAAGCACATGTCACTGACCCCAGTGACCCCAGGGCTTTTAATCACAAAATTTAGATCAGTTATTTGGGTACAAGGAAGAATTGAAGCCAAGTGTGGGCCACCTCACCTGTGACCTCGAGTTGCAGAGGGGCACTGGGCTGTGACCACACATTGGAGTTGGAGCTGGAGGAACCATAGCATCTGTAGGTCCCACCATGGGAGGAGCTCGCGGGGGCCACAGGGAAGGCAGCCTGCCAGCTCCCATCATAGGAACTCTGCTCCAATTTCCTGTGTTGGAGTGGCTCAGCCCCTCCCTCCTTCCGCAGGTGGAAAGGGCCTGACTTGTCCTTTGAGATACAGAGCAGGGACACGTTCCCTCCTGAGGCCACCACCGGGCCTGGGTGGCCTGAGAGGGAGGGTGCGCTGTCCTCTCCTGAGGGAGAAGGAAAGGTCTGTGTTAAATGTGGGACCATCACCCCAGCTTCCCCAGGTGTGGGCTGTGAGGGGTGAGGTCTCCCTGCAGCCATACTCTGATCTTCCTTGCCTGTGAGTAGGGCACTCAGTTCCACCCTCTCACCTGTCATCACCAGTAACAGGGGGTCACTACGCTCAGACCAGTGTCTGGAGCTAGAATATGCACAGCGGTATGTCCCCACACTGCTGGGGCTCATGGACTTAATGGGGAACTTGCTCTTGTCTCTTGAGGCCTGTGGGATTCTTGTGTCCAAGTGATGAGAACCCCTCTCTTTATACAGAATATAGCCATCCACCTGCAGATACCCCTGACACCAGATGGTCACAGGGCTCCCCTTGCTGACTACGCAGCCTGGGTGAGCCCAGATGGAGGGTTTGGGGAGAACTCCTGGAAAAGAATCAGACCTGCAGTGTCAGGGGGTGTCCTTGTCCCCTCAGTTTCCCCAGCTGTCACTCCAAAGCCCCTTCCACACTGGTCACCATCAGCCCAGACCCACTGTGTGTCCCCCAGCTGCCCAGGGGCATCATTGTGCTGAAGCAGGAAGTCTGGGGGAGGACTCACCTGCCCACACCTGGTCCCCTGGCCCCCAACACACCCCTGAAAGAGAGTCCCTGTGAGTTATCCTCAACCCACACACAGAAGCTCCACGCCTGTTCTGGGCCCCTGAGCACTGGGGTCACACATGGGGTTGAGTTACTTCTTCGTCCACCAGGAAGTCTGTCCCCACTGAGCCTCCTCAGTTCCCGGGCTCTTCAGGAAAGCGGACCTGGAAGGGAAGGACACCACATCCCTCTCTTTTTGCCAAACTCACCAAGACTGAGAAGAGTGATGAAGGTCAGGGTCATAACGCTGTCTTCCAGGGTTCCCAGTGGTGCAGATGACATACAATGTCCACAGCTCAGCAGGACAGACAGACCCCTGGGGTGTAGCTCCGTGTGACAGGTCTCACGGAGTAGGAACTCAGCAGCAATCTACCCTCCCTGAAGGGTAGTGGAGGAGACAGCAGGTTCTGGGACTTTTCAGAAGACCTCTGAGTCTCAGCAGACCCCACACGCACTGCCTCCATGTCATGTGACACTCAAGTCCAGAGGGTGACTCCTCAACATGAGGGCGGAGGATGCTGGGTAGAACACAGGAGCAACCCAATTTCTGTTGCAGTTCTGAATCTGCCTTTTCTAGAACCCATGTACCTGTGGGCATTCATTTCCTTTCCTGAGACAATGTAAATGCAAAGTTTCTTCTGGCCATTTTCCATTCCAGTATCTGGCTGATATTGACTGAGCAGGTGTCCTGTCCAGCAAAGGACAAGCCCAGGGGGTGAGAAGACATCACCATGGATGAGAAAGGGTGATTATTCTGAGCTGTGAGTTACCAAGTTGTGTGATACCCTGGTCACGTGGGGCCTCTGTAACTTTGATCTTTAAAGTTACAGAAAAGAATTCAGTAAAAAAATGTGTGAACAGATTGGTACATTCAGAAGATACCACTGTGTGGGACGAGACTGTAGTATGATTTGTGGATAATAAACAGTGATAAAACTCTAACACCATAGGATACCCGTTGATGAGTTAATCAGCATTCTAAGTGGTTTGCGAGGATTTCTTATGAAATCTTAGGCAATCCCTAACACAAAAGTGTGTGTAGAGTTGAGTGAGAAGTACTGGAAGTCTTCTTTGTGTTTCTTGGTCTAGGAGGTGTGCAGTGGAGGCTGCACAGAGCAGACTGGCTCAGGGGGTGCCCATGACAAGCCCAGTGTGGCCATGACCCAGGTGTATGAGTCTGGGGAGGGAAGGTGGGTACTGGGAAGGGTTTGGTTTGTAGGGAAGACTTGGCTCTGCTGGGGATGGAGAGTTTAGCTCAGCCTGATCTCCAACAACATGGACCATTAGGTGGGGCTCCTTGGGTGTGCTGCAGTGAGGTGGAGAGCTGTGGAAAAACTTTGTACAAGGGAGGACCTGTGATAGATAAGTTCAGGTCCATGGAAATAAACCCCTCAACTGGGAGTGAGGATCCACAGGAAGCCAGAGCAGAGGATGATGGGTTTGCACCCACTTGATGTCTTGGGTCTTCACCTGAGTGTGACTGTGGAGGGGAACTGGGTCATAGAAAGAGGGTCCCAGGGTGAGAGCTGTGGGTGTGTTCATGGTATGGGGAGAAGAGGGGGAAGAGCTGAGGGCATGTCAGCTCTCTGCCTGGGTGGTCTGGGTAGCCGATGGGGCTGTCTCCAAACTGACCACCCACTGAAGGGCAAGAGGCATGGGGAAAGGATTACAATATGGTCACCTGACCCACAGTGAGAGCCACCTGCTCTCCTGGACATCTGTGTGGTTTGGTCTCTCCCTCACACTTCCCATCTCTGACTTCCTCATCTCTGTGAGCAGGAGACCTTCTCTCCATCCCTCCCACCCAGGCCCCTGAGCATGTCTGCCTCCTCACTGCCCTGCTCTGTGAGGGGTGACCCTGCATCTGACACTGGTCACTCTGTCTCCATGTGCTGGGCAGAGGCACCAGTTGCAGACAACTCACAGGTTTTAATCTAAGACAAGGGGAAACATTATTGACAGTCTGTTCTGAGGCAGTCCTTTCTCCTCTCCCTTTGCCCTCACTGCAGACAAGGGTGAGAACTCACCTCTCACAGTTGTGAGAATAAGCAGAGCCTGAGACCTGAACAGGTTCCCTCTGTGTGATTTCTGGGTCCTGATTAAGACACAGGTTTGAGAGAATTGTGGGAGGAAGGGCTACTTGGAAGCCACAAACAAATCCCCTAAGTCCTCGGGCGGCATCAGAAGCTACAGGGCATCCTTAGTTGATTGGCAGGTGAGCCCAGACTGAGAGGAGACAGGAAGGACGCTGGTCATCCTAGATCCTGGACTCACCATACTCAGGAGTGAGGGTGGGAATCCCACCAGGGGCAGAGCCTGAGCACTGGGAACCTCGGACCTGGTGGGTGTCCTGTCTCTCATGACACTGCCTGGGGATGTGGGGCCACTTCTAAGGCAAAAAGGATCCACAGGGACCATAGCTATTGACTTGCATTTGTTATTAATGAGGCAAAACCACATAACATAGATTTGAGCCTTTTAAAATGTAGAATTCGCTGGAATGTAGTAAATACACAGTGTCTCAATCACAACTTTTATGTTGTTTTAATAAGGAATTTGTGTAATCCTGCTCCCAAATTACACGAAGCTGTCAGTCTCCTATCTCTCCTCCTGGTCAGCCCCTGACAAGCCCACCTGACTTCTGTGTTTGTGGGTTTTCTCCTCTTGGACGCTTCATACAAATGCAGTCACAGAAAATGTGATCTTTTCTCTCTGGCTTCTGCCACTTAGCTGCAGAATGTTGATGTTCACCCACAAGGTAGCAAGTGTCAGTATATTGTTTTTATGGAATAAAAAAAGAATCCTAGCCTTGGCTGATGTAGGACAGTGGATTGAATGCAGGCCTGTGAACCAAGGGGTTGCTGGTTTGATTCCCAGTGTAGGGCACATGCCTGGGTTGCAGGCCGGGTCCCCAGTGGGGGGTGTGTGAGATATAAACACACATTGATATTTCTATCCCTCTCTTGCTCCTTCCTTTCCCCTCTCTCTAAAAATAAATAAATAAAATCTTAAAAAAAGAACTCCAGGGTTATGAAGACACAAGATTTTGTTTATACAAGTGGCATCCAGCATGAAGGGGTGTGAAGATGTTAACCCAAACCAGCCATGTGGGGCAGCCCCTCAGGTCACAGGGGTGAGAACAGAGGGACAGTCAAGGGGAGTCAGTGAGGATGAGGAGGGACAGCCCCACAGTGGGAGGTAGGTGGCATCTCTACAGGAACACGGCTCACGTTTCCTGTCCTCAGATCTCATCTGCCACCTCTGCTCTCCCAGGCACATCAGCAGACAGTTTCCCACCTGTGGTCAGACTGTCCTTCACCACCTCCTGGGTCATCAGATGGACTCCACGGCTCTCCCCTCTCTGCACGATGCCCTGTCCCCTCTGTGTCCATGTCCTGGCTGCAGTGTGGGCCCTCCTCTCAAAGTTCAGAGGCTGAAACAGCACAACCTGAGGTGTTCTGACTTGTTCTGTGATGGGCTGATGGTGTCGGCTGCCCCTGAGGATCATGACATGAGGGTGTGAGTGAGGACCCGGGGAGCATGAGCCTCCCTCCTGGGGTCTGTGCTCCCCGATGCTCCACTTCTCAGACTGTAACTTTCACATGGTCACGTCATGAGTCTAGACTCTACTCTGCCAGGTTCCTGTCTCCTCATTGGATCATCTCAGCCTCTTGTGGTCCCTGAACCAGCACAGATTCACTTTCTTTTTTAAAAAATATATTTTATTGATTATGCTATTGTAGTTGTTTCATTTTTTCTTCCCTTTATTCCCCTTCACCTCTTAGTGCCCTCCCATCAGCATTCCCTCACCTTAGTTCATGTCCATGTGTCATACATGTAAGTTTTTTGGCTTCTCCATTTCCCATCCTATTCTTAACCTCCCCCTGTCTATTTTGTACCCACCATTTATGCTTCTTATTCTCTGTACCTTTCCCCCCATTTTTCCCTCTCCTCCTCCCTGCCTACAACCCTCCACGTGATCTCTGTTTCTGTGAATCTGTTCCTATTCTAGGTCGTTTTTTTAAGTCCGTTCTTGGTTTTGTTTTTTTAGGTTCAGTTGTTGATAGTTGGGAGTTTGTTGTCATTTTACTGTTCATATTTTTGATCATCTTCTTTTTCTTAGATTAAGTCCCTTTACCATTTCACAGAATAAGGGCTTGGTGATGATGAAGTCCCTTAACTTGACCTTATCTGAGAAGCACTTTATCTGCCCTCTCATTCTAAATGATAGCTTTGCTGGGTAGAATAATCTTGGATGTAGGTCCTTGCCTTCCATGACCACAAATACTCCTTTCCAGTCCCTTCTTGCCAGCAGGGTTTCTTTTGAAAAATCAGTTGATAGTCTTATGGGAACTCCTTTGTAGGTTACTGTCTCCTTTTTTCTTGCTGCTTTTAAGATTCTCTCCTTATCTTTAATTTTGGGCAATGTAATTATGATGTGCCTTGGAATGTGCTTCCTTGGGTCCAACTTCTTTGGGACTCTCTGAGCTTCTTGGACTTCCTGGAAGCCATTTCCTTTGCCATATTAGGGAAGTTCTCCTTCAATATTTTTTCAAATAAGTTTTCAGTTTATTGCTCCTCCTCTTCTCCTTCTGGCACTATGATGATTTGGATGTTGGATCGTTTAAAGTTGTCTTGGAGGTTCCTAAGCCTGTCCTCATTTTTTGAAATCTTATTTCATCATTCTGTCCTAGTTGAATGTTTATTTCTCACTTCTGCTCAAAACCATTGATTTGAACCCTGGTTACCTTCCCATCACTCTTGGCTTCCTGTACATTTTCCTTTGTTTCACTTTGCATAGCCTTCACTTCTTCCTCTATTTTGTGACCATTCTCAACTGTTTCTGTGAGCATCTTGATTACCAGTGTTTTGAACTCTGCATCTGAATAGGTTGGTTATGTCTTCATCACTTAGTTGTATTTTTTTCTGGAGCTTTGATCTGTTCTTTCTTTCATTTGGGATATATATATATGGTCTGATTGTGCCTATTATGTAGTAAGGGACAGAGCCTTAGGTATTTGCCTGGACAGGTCAATCCATATTGATATATTGTGGTGCTATATGTGGGAGAGGGGTCCAAGAGAGAACAATGCTGCTTGCTCAGCTCTCAGTGGGCTTTCAGTCACTTCCTCTGCTACCCACAAGCAAATTGGGCCCTTCTGATTCCCAGGTGGGTGGTTTTGTGTATTTCTAGCATCCTATGGGTCTCTCCAATGAACTCTCCTGTGAGGCTGGGAGTTTCTCCTGCTCCCTCTGCTCCCACAGGTTTTTCAATTAGAGGTTTTGAGTCTTTATTTCCCCACACTGGAACCCTGGGTTGTGCTGTCTGTCTTGCTCCCCAGTTGTTCCTCCTGGTTTATCTGCATGCAGTTGTGGGACTGCTCACTCTGCCAGCAGCTACCTCACTTGGTCTTCCAGTCACTGCCTTGCTGCAAGTCCTCTCCACTCCATCTGCCCATCTCTGCCCCTTGTAGCAGTCTGTATGGATGTTTCTTCTTCAGCTCCTTGGTTGTCAGACTTCCACAGGGTTTGATTTCCTGGCAGTTCTTGTTATTTTTTGTTTTTAAATAATGTTCTCCTTCTTTTGGTTGTTCAAGGAGGCAAAGTGTATTCACCTACATCTCCATCTTGGCCAGAAGTCTGCATGGATTTACTTTGGACCAGAGTTTACTGTGCCCCAGAGCTCAGGCTTAGTAATAAGTGGGCATGCCATGGAAATGGTTAAGTGGGGTGTTCTGGGTTCTGTCTGAGAGGCAGACCCCAAAAGCTCATTCCCCTACAGCTGAGAGATCCACTAAATAAAAACTGATAAACCAGGTTCTATGAATTAGGGGTTGGTGTGAGGGGCTCCTGAATATCCTCCTCTATGGAGCCCCTTAAATTCCCCCATGTATTACTATTTCAAACTGAAGGGACAGAGACCTCAGCTGAGTGAGCTCAGAATGGACAGAGTTTGTGTCCCCTCCCCTGAGACCAGGATCTCCAGGGTTCCCTACAGCTATGGAGAGGTGTGGTGTGAGTTGTAGCACTTGTAGGTCCCTCCATGGGCTGAGGTCAAGGGACTCATTAAGAGTTGGGGGAGGTGGGAATGGGCTGACCCCTTCATGGAAAGAAGGCAAGGGGCCCTTGGGCTCTGCGACTGACACATCAGGATCATGTTCCCTCCTCAGGCCACTGTGGGGCCTGGCTGGGCTGAGAGGGATGGTCTGTCAGGGAGCCATGACAGGGAAAGGAGGTTCAGGTTGGGCTGGGCTCTGCCTTTCTGAGCTCTGTGAGACCCTTTATATCACCTAATGTCACCACAGGCCTGTGAGGAGGAGGGAAGCAGGGATGAACAGACATGAACCTGACACTCAGAGAGGAGAAGGGACCCCTCAGCCTAACAGGAGAAGCAGCAGAGCCAGAACCTGAACCAGGCCTGACTCCAGCCCTTGTTCCTTCCTCTGAGCTGAGCACCTGAGCTGAGGAAAAGACCCTGAAACCCCAGATTGTCTGCTTATCCCTCCCTGCGCACTGTCACTGTCACTGCTACAGAGAGGATAGTCTCCAAAACATCACGTTCTAGGGGACTTCCCTGTGAGGCCCCCCTCCCAGGAGATCAGAGCCACAACTGAAAGAATTAAAAAGAAGAAGAAGAAGAAGAAGAAGCTCTGAGCCACGACTCTCCCCTTCTACACTTGGAGACACTGAGGCAAAGAGAGGGGAAGGATGTGTCCAAGTCAGAGCCTCCAGAGGTGCCTGAACTTGCACAGGACTCAGCCCCTGTCCCCATGCAGACACCCACCACCTCCCCACACAGACCCTCACTTACCGCTCTGTGGGCCTGACTGTGTGATTGGGGCTTCTCGACCCTCAGAGACTTCTGGAAATTCAGGATGGGGGTAAGTGGAGGGGACCACCTTCTTCTCCACACTTTATTCGACTGTCCTTCCCCCTGCCTGGGCCCAACATGTCCCTCTGCCATGCCCACCCCTCCATCACTTGCCAGTCCCAGAGCCCTCGGGGCCCTGTGGTTCGAACATCTCTGCCTGACTCCCAGCCCCTGGGACACAATCCCATCCCTGAGTGCCTGGGGGACATGAGACCCCCTGATGGATGCTCAGAACTTCCTGGGGCTGTTCTGTACCCCCTCTGAGCAGAGTTCTCAGGGACTCAGCAGCTGTGGGGAGGGGCCCTATGGGTATGGGGTGGGAGCCTCCAGAGGGTCCTGGGAATGAGGACAGAAGTGGGTAGGGGTCTGGGACTAACCCTGGAGTTGGCAGATAGCCCAGAATCTCCTGCCACATCTCCTCCTTGGCCCCCTAGACATGCCTCCTGCCCCCCTGTCATCTTCAGTACCCACATGAGAGGGAGGGGTGGGCAGGACTGGGAGGGTCTCGGGGGGGCAGATCTCTACTGGGTGGCCATCACTCAGATCCCCTCTTATCCAACTCCAGATGTCTCCTGGGTACAGGACCTTGAGCTGACTGTGCTCAGAGAGGATGGGGTCAGGGCTCCTTGCCTGAGACGGGGAGCTCCAGGGCATCTCTGGTCCCTGACCACATCTGGGGAGGGGTGTTTCTGTAACAGCTGTAGCACCTGAATGTCCACCTGTGGCTGGGGGTCATGGGGTCAACAGTGAACTGGGCCAGGAACTGCCCCCTGGGGTGAGGCTGTGAGTCCAGGGTCCAGAAGAGCCTGTCTTCTCCTTCCTTAGTCAGGATGAACCTGTCAGATCCCTGCTCTGAGTCACGCTGGAGGGTCGCAGTCCCTCCTGAGGTCACCACAGGGCTGGGCAGGGCTGAGAGCCTGGGTTTGCTGTAGGATCCTAGGAGAGAAGGAGGCAGTGTATTAAATGGGGCTCACACCTCCCTCATGTTCCCCAGGGCTGGGCTGTGAGGGGGAGACCCCCTGAGAGCTTCCCCCTTTCTGAGGGCAGAGCCTGAGGCTGGGACCCCTGGTTGTACCCTCACCTGTCACCACCAGCTGCAGGGGGTCACTGTGGTCTAAACAGTCAGAGGGACTGAGGTATTTAGAAAATATTTCCCTGCATCGACGTCTTCCATGTAGAACTTGGCCCTGTCCCTGGGAACCAGAGGTTTCTGTTTGTCCAAGGGTGTATCCATGTCTTCTGTATAGTACTCAAGGTCCCCCAATACCAGATCATCACAGGATTCCCTAAGGGGATCACAGAGCCTGCCTCAGGCCAGATTGTGAGTTTGGGGAGGTTCCCTGGAAGGAATCAGAGACAGCATTCCCCACTCCCTCATTCCCCCAGCTCAGCCCATGCCCCTCCTCTTTTATCACTAATTCCTGGACCTCTGTGCCACCTCTTGAGCCCCAGAGGTGAAGTAGGAGGAGGGACAGGGAAACTGGGGAGGGCTCACCATTCTGCTCACTGGTTTTCTGGCCCAGACTCAGCCCTGGAAGAGAGTCCCTGTCACATTTTCACCCAGATGTCTCAGCTGATTCCCTTCTATTAGGGCCTCATCTGCTCCAGCTGCCTGAGCCCTGAGGTTTCCCATGAACTAGCCTGTGTGGCAGCCACATCCTTTCCTGCTGCCCCGTCCCCATGTCCACAACTGACCAAGGTAGAGAAGAGCAGGGAGGATGGACATCTGCTCTGAGTGCTCCTGCTCTGCAGGTGGATGAGACCCTTGGTGCGTCTCTGTCCTCTAGGCTCTAATCCTGGGCCTGGAGGACAGAGATGCACAGGATGTGGTGAGTCAGGAGCTGCTGCCACCCTTCTGGGTTCCCACACCTGTGGACCCACAGCAAAGGGGATGGCCCCACCCTGGGCCTGGCTCTGGGTTTTCTGTGATGAAGGCTCAGGAGGACACGAGGCATCAGGAGACTCTTAACCCAGGTCTGGGGTCTCTTTTCACTGCCAGGACCCTCTGCCTGGTCTGTGCTCCTGTCAGAGAGGGCGGGACCCAGGCTCTGGTCCTCCATCCACCCTCCACAGGCTGACGCTAAATAGAACTTGCTACTCATTGTCTCAGCCTCCCAGAAACAGGATTTACTTGTTTACTGATCACCTAGTAAAGCCGAGTGTGTCAGAACTAGAAATGCACCCATGATCCAGGAGACTGATTTTCTGCATTTCGAGAACTCTTCTTAGCAGAAAATGAGCATCCTAAGTTTAAAGTGGAAATGGCTTTACTTACAAAGGAGAAATGAGAAAAAAAATATGAGAACACCTGGGACCACGACTAGATTGTGGTTGAGGGAATAGCTGTGTTTCTTTTATCCTCATCAAAGAATATGTCTGTTGATTTTATAGAGTGAGGAAGGGAGAGACAGACAGACAGAAAGACATAGATGAGAGAGAGAAACATTGATTCATTGCTCCCCTGTACATGTCCTAACTGGGGATCGAATTCACAGCTTTTCGGTGAATGGGATGACACTGCAAGCAAGTGAGCCACTGGGCCAGGGTTGAGGGAAGGCTGTTGAATGAGGTGGAACCCTAGAAGGTGGGAGTGAGAATACTCTTGTGAGGAAAGAATATCACAGGGAAATATAGAGACAGAGACTGTCTGATAGCAGTAAGGGCAAGTGAGGTGGTGGCTGGTCATGGGAATGCTATTTGCAACACAAGGGTGTTGGATTAAGTGTGTGAGGCAGAGGAATATACAGGAATGAACTGTTACAGTCACACTGGGTTATGAATCTCATGGGTGCTGTGTGTTACAGAGGAACTAGAGCAGTGTAATCTGTGTAAATAATATATAATGTCAGCAGTAATTGAACTCCAATCCTGTGTGTCCAACAATATTAGATGAAAGGCTTCCATGGATTCACCACAGAATCCATGCATATTTTTAGCTGTCACAGCACATGCAGAGAAGAGAAATAAGAAGAGTTCTCACTGTTGCTTCTAATCCTGTGCTTTTAGCTGGAAACTTGGGAAGGAATGTGCTAGTTCTACACAACTCTAAGCAAGCAGAGATGGAGGAGAACAGATGGTCCATACAAGGTGGTGTGAGTGTGTTTGTGTGTAAGTGTATATGTGTAAGAGTGTATATGTGTGAATGTGTATATGACTGTGTATTCACAGAGTAACTGCACCTGTGTGGTTGAGGGAAGCAGCAGTGGGAGCTGAGAATGGAGGGTCACAGGTGGATGATCATGAACAGCTGTGAGTTCAGAAGAAAGAGTAAATTTACCCTAAAACAGTGAGGACCATGGATGAATTGGAGTAGAAATGGACAGATTCTGAAAAGGAGGTGGAGAGACTGATAAGGAGGGTGAATTGCAGAAGAGAGTGAGAACTTAGAACTCAGAACCCAGGCAGGTGGTGGATGTGGCCACTGCTGTGGGGATGTGAAGGATGACCTTCCCTTTCTGCCTCATTGACTGGAAACCCCAAGGAGCCCTCATGACATAGAGCCAGGGAAAGGGGCAGAGACAAGCCTGGGGTCTGTGCAAACACTCTGTTCCCACAGGAGAGCTCAGCGCTCCCTCCTGACCCTGGAACGCAGGGGCTGCATCTCACACTGTTTCCACCTGATTCTGCGTCTCTGTGAGACGTGGGCTCTTTCTCTCTCCCTCTTCTTGGGGTGAATCCTTTGGGTCATTTCTATCTTCTCAGAGCACCTTTGATGCTGGGGGTCACTCTCCTGTGGAAACTATGGAGACTTTGAGGATTCAGAGAACAGTGGACATCCGTGGTAGTTCTGTTAGATGCAGAACAACACCCCCCCACACTTTAAATGTCATTTACTGCAATACCACATCCTGAGTGGCTGAAGGACCCTTGAGCAGCTTGCTTCCTCTGCTGCTCTCACTTTTCTCACTCATAGCTCACTGACACCAGCTCCACCATCACAAGTGTGATCAGAATTCACGCTGCCTGAGATATGGGGAAAAGGAAACCAGACATTCAGATTTAGATGGAGACGTTGGAGCTTTGAGAAACTGAAAAGCAGAGATAACTTGTCCAAGGGAGCAGAGGGAAGGCTCAGACTCAGACCACAGAGCAGGGTCACATAATCAGGACAGAGACGCTTGCAGTGCGGTCGGCAGCTTCTGGTCTTTCCGTCATGGGTGCTGGGCCAGCTCGGGGTCTGTGGAACAAGGTGAACTTCATTCCAGAGATACACAAAACTTCACTCCATACACAAAATCGATGCTAGATTCATGACAGACTGAAGAGTAAACCAACTACTTTTTCTTCAGCAAAATATGTAGGAAATGTCTTTTTTTTTTCTTTGTGGGAAGCTTGTTTAAAAAATCTTTGAAAAACTTTTTATTCTATTACAGTAATCCCAATTTCCCCCTTTGCCCTACCCTGCCCATGCCAGGCCCCCACACCCAGGGTCAATTCCCACACTGTTGTCCATGCCCATGGGCCATTCATAAATATTCTTTGACTAGTCCCTTCCCGCTTTCCCACTATTATCCCTCTCCTCCCCACTCTGTTCACTGTCTGGTGTTCCATGATTCCATGCCTGTGGTTATATTTTGTTCGTTAGTTTATTTTACTCATTAGATTCCTCTTAGAGGTGAGACCATATGGCATTTCTTTTTCACCAACTGGCCTATTTCACATAATTAGCATACTATTCTCCAGTTCCATCCATGCTGTTGTGAAAGGTAGGAGCTCCTTCTTTCTTTCTGCTGTGTAGCATTCCATTGTGTAAATGTACCACAGTTTTCTGATTCACTCATTTACTGATGGGTATGTGGGTTGTTTTCAGCTCTTGATTACTGTAAATAGTGCTGCTATGAACACAGGGGTGAATAATTTCTTTTGAGTTGTTAAACAGGGATTGTTAGGTCTATTCCCATAGGAACAGAGGATGGGATGGGCAGGGGAAGGCAAAAGGAAAAATTGGGACAACTGTAATAAAACAACAATAAAACATTGAAACACACACACACACACACACACACACACACACACACACACAGAAAAGAGACACAGCTAGGTGGGCTGTAGATGCGGGTTGGAGCTGTCCACCACCCAGTGCTGAAATCGCCACCACCTCTTGGGATTCACATTCAAAATAGGGCAGAATCAGGGGAGATGTAGGTGGCCCATGGTTTTGAGGAAAGCCTCCTAGATACATGTGCACACTCCTTTTCAAGGCTGGACTCAGTCTTGGTCAGCACAACCTCTGGACAGTAGATGAGCCGTCCTCACTTGGGGATTCTGTGATGACTTTTGTGGATTTACTTTGCATATCAGGTTTGTGCTGTTCTTACATTAGGAAAAGGGGTAAAGTCTCAGTGGACAATGCTATAGCAGAGCTTTGGATGATTTGTTTTTCAGTTGTTAAGGTGAAGCTCAAGATCAAGATCACAGGATGTGGTGGGCAGGGTCCCCACACTGCCATGTGTACTGTGCAAGGTGCCAGTCACACAGGAAGAGGACCAGCTCTGCTCACCCTAAAAATAGCAGGTGCTGAGGGACTGACCTGAGCCACATCACTCAACACCCCTCGTGTCTAAGCTGTGACATTTGTGTTTCCTAAACTTTACAGTCACAGATAGATTTTTACATAGTTTGCTGCCATTTGAAAATGATAACAACAACTTAATTCATAGTATTCAATATTTCTGGGCCAAGATGATGTAGGAAATGGCTAGTGATATAAAATTGTTTATAGGAGAAATATGAAATCTCTCTCTTCTAATATTTATTAGGTTTTATACCAGATGCATATTTTTTATTCTCTTGCCAAACATAAAGCAAAGTAAACAGTTTGATTCTGCATTTCTAGAAGAGAAGAAAACGTATAAAGTCTGTTTTTTTGCTGTTTTATTGAAATCATGTTTTTACATATGAGTCAAAACCAATTTTCTTCTATGAGAGAGAGACGGGGACAGAAAGGGTGAGAGAGAGAGAGAGAATTTATTAGTTTGGTAATTTTGCCACAATAAAATACAACTAAGTGGGTAGCTTAGGTCAGAAGAAATTAGTTTTGTTAGATTCCAGATATCAGACACATTGATTGACTGATGAATATTATATATATTATAAATATGTAATATTAGTAAATATAAATACATTTCACATGTAGATATATAATTATATATAAATATGATATAAATATGTCAAAAACTGTATATCAAAAATATGATGGAAACATATAAAAGTGTAAATGTATAAAGAACTGTATAATATAAAATATGAA
>PVIA01006111.1:0-102682 GCA_004024845.1 Tonatia bakeri | reverse complement strand
AAATCCCTCTTCTCTCTCCTCTGGTCACTCTCCACCTGTCCTCTAATGCAGTGTCTTTGACTATACCCTGCTTCTTTCTTTGTTTTGTTGTTTAGGTCACTATGATAAATTTAAATAAAACCAAGAATAAGGATGCCTGAAGTTAAAGTTGAGGTCTTCATTCCTGTGACATAATCCCCTTTCTCTGCCCTTCAAATCTCTTCAGCAGAATCCATAACAATCACATGTCCACTGTGGGCATCTTTGGGTCAGGAGCAAGAAAACAGCAATGTCTGGAAAGACCTGGGCCAGACGGGAGAAAGCTGACAAAGCCAGGGAGGTGGTCTATAAACTGAACAAATTCAATAAAGCAGGAATTCAGAGCCAGAGGGAACCAGAACATTAATCTACATGGCCTTCGCAGAAATCATGGGTAGGGCTTTCGACCTTGATGAAAAGAGGCTGAGGCAAACTTTTGGGGTTGCTGTGGAGCACAATTGTTATTCTTGGACACCATTAACAACCAGCACCTTCTCCCCTCAACTTGTGGCAAAGCTACCCTGATTTCACTCTGGGGAAACATCCTTTCTCTGCCACCTGTCTCAGCTGTTCTCCTAATAAGGATGGAGAGCATGACCTGTGCTAAGCCGGCTGGCATATTACATCATTTTGGGACACATGACCTAAACTGGACCAATCAGGGCCAAGGAAACAAATTTCAGGGTTTTCTTTAAAGTTATTCGGGAAAGAGATGCTCCCATTCTCCTGCCTAGGAGTTGGGATGATATGAGCCACTCTGAAGACAGGGCTAATCCAGAAGAAACAGAGTAGAAAACTGGAGTCCTCATATGACGGCCCGAGTCAGGCCTGCAGCCTGCTCAGTGTATGAGCTGTGCAGTGAGGTGTACCTGCTAAAGCCATTCCTCTGCTTGGACTGGGTTGAAGCTCTGTCTACAGCTGTACTGACTCAAACATGTTACTGCCATTCACACACAAAATAACTTGCTTCAGACACTCTTTTCCCATTCTGGGAATATTACAGGCTCAAATGCCAAATCAAAAGCCCTTGGGGACAGATGTGTGTGAGAGATCAGCGTTTACCCACATGTAGAAGGCAGTATGGCACACACACAGCATTCACATGCAAACAAACGGAGTTGAGGCAACACCCTGTAATCGGACACCTTAAGATTTCTGCAAGGCAGAGGAGAGAGAAGAGGGAATTTTAGGGGAAAAGGGGAAGGGTTTGCAGGAACAAAGTTAAAAGACACATGGATAAAACTAGGGGGAGGGTGGTAATGGGAGGGAAGATGGGAGGGGGGTGGGGGGCTTGATTGGGAGTAAAGGGGAGAAAAATGTACTTAAAATAAAAAAATTTAAAAAAAGAAAAGATTTCTGCAAGGCAGAATCTGAATAGCAACACTGAATGGGATGCAAAAGGACTAGGTAGCCTTCAGTAGCTCAGGTCAGGGTTTCACAAAAAGTGAAAATGAGTCCTAAATTTGTGGAATAGCCATTTTCAAAGTGTTTTGTGTTTCAGAATTACAAATGGTGGACCTTTAAATAATAATAGCTTTCACTCACATATTGCTCATTCTGTATCTAGGTGATATTAACATATCATCCTCACACTGATTCCATGAGGTAAATATAAATATTATTGCCATTTTACGGAGGGGGAATCTGAGGCCCAGGTAGGTGAAGTGACTCGCCCAAGGCTGCAGGGTCTCATGTCCTTCCTTCATGCTATCTGCCTCTTATGGGGATGGGAACATCTTTGGAGAACCTTTCCACAGACCCAGGCCCAACCCACTTTAGGGGCTGAAGCCCAGCATCCAAGAGACCTCAGCTCACCATTTGCCCTGTGTCTCTTACCTCCACAAGAAAAAAGTCATTGAAGTTGGTGTCAGTCAGCAGGATGGACTTCTCCTCAGAAATTCCACCCAGGATGAGCACAGGTGCCTGGTCCACAGTGTACCACAGGGGCCTCGACGAGACATTCACAAAGTACCAGGGTATCAGTTTGAAGAGCTGCCAGGGGAGGGACGGGGGAGCTATTCAACATCCCTCTACCCTCCGCTGGCTTCATCTCACTCAGGGTAAATGCCGAAGTCTTCTCCCTGGCTCACGAGGACCCACCCAGTTTGTCCCCCTCACCTCTGACCTCATCCTCCTGCAGTCTCCCTCTTGCTCACTCTTTCCCAGCCACATGGGCCTCCTCACTGCTTCCCAGACTGACCAGGCACATTCCCACCTCGGAGCCTTTGCACTGGCCGTTCCCTCTGCACACAATGTTATTTCCCTAGGATCCCCACTCTCCTCCTTCAAGGCTTTACCCAGATGTCAGCTTTCTCAATTCTTCCTTTCTTGACCATTCCATCAAACACTGCAGTCCCCTTCTGCATGGACCCAATCCCCCTCACTCTGAATTCTCCTCAGAGCACTTTCTACCTTTTAACCTACTACGGAATTCACTTGATCTCCTGTTTACTACTGGTTTGCTGTCTGTCTCTTCCACTAGCATGTCAGCCCTAAGAGGTCAGGGACCTGAGTGTGTGTATTCACTGTTTTGTTCCCATGGGGCCACCCTGTGTGCTCAGTACATGTGTGTGAAGACATAATGTGATTGTGCATTTAGTAGAACACTTCGCCCAGGGCCTGGCACAAATTAAGTGCTCTCTAAGTGGAGCCTCCCGCTTGTGTGGGAAGTAATCAAAGTACCAGCCCCCTGTCTTTAGCCCACATGTTCTGCCATTTCCACCGTTTGGCCCCCTTACCTCATTTCCCACAGTAAACTGGAGTTTGTTGTCTTGCTGTCTCTTAAGGAAGCCATTGATGTTTACCTGAAACCTGGCAGCAGGTATGAAGTAGGCACAGGTGAGGGTTCCAGTTTCAGGGGCTCCTGCCATAGCTCACAGCCACCTCCCCACCCTGTCTCCTCCCACTGGTCTCCTCCTGGCTTCTTGGGGGATCTGGAGATAAGGAAGTTCCTCCCAGAGTCTACCCCCTGCTCCAGGTGTGGGGAAGGGCACCTTTTGTTGGGGATGAAGGGCCCTTGGCCATTACTGCTGACATCCACACGCATGACCACACTGCCATTCTTGAGGGGCATGGGCGTGTACCAGCTCATGACACACACTTCCTCTGCGCTGCACTGATCTGCTGGTAAGCAGGGGGCACTGAGGCTTCTGGGGCCTCCCAGCAGCCCCCTCCAGGCCATAGATCACTGAGATCTCCCTGCAACCCTCCATGTCCTCCTCCAGGTGTGGAACCCACTTGGGACTTTGTGTAGCCCCCTCTAGGCCATGAAACCTACTGAGGCCTCCTCCCCATGCCCTCCTCCACCCAGGTCACAGACCCCACTGAGGGCTTCCAACAAGCCTCACAATCACACCAGGTCATGGACCCCTCTGATGACCCCAGCCTCCCCTCCAAATCATCCCTCTATCAAACCCCCCACACTCCTGCCAGGCTTATGACCCCTCCAGGCACCCCTTAGGCCCACCTTTGCTGCGGAAGGGGGCTGCTTCCATCTGGATCTGTAGCTGCTCCAACTTCCAACGATTGAAGTTAACTGGGGACTGGAAGGTGACTAGCACCACAGGCTTCAGTCCCGTCAGGTGGCCCTTGCGGACTAGAGCCTCGGAGGACTGAGGGTGAGATGGCCCCACAGGTATGTCTTTCAGATAACCTCTGTCCCCCATCCCCGCCTTGACCCCACTTTTAGAAGCTTGTCCTCCTGGGCTGAGTAGGGAGAACAAACTCTCCACCATGGAAAGGTCAGAGAACATGGTCTAGGTTTGGAGCTAGGGTGGAGGAAAGGTCAGGCTAGGAGAAGGGCAGATGAGCTAGGGATTGTGGAGAAAGTCAGGATGTCTTCCTGGAGGAGGTGAGTCCAGGGCCAAGGTCTTTAGATAGAATTTGGATGTAGGGAATACATACAGATGGGCAGCATTGGATAAGCAAAATCATGATGGTGGGACTGAACCTGGCACCCATAACTACTAGTAGCCTCCTCCCCCCCTGCAGGGATTCCAGGTCCACTCTTGAGGTTTCTACCTTCCCTGCAGAAATGAGACTCTGCTATCCCCAACAGTCAGAGGATAGTCATGTTTGAGGGATGGGGGCTGGGAGCCTAGGGAAAAGGTGGGATGGGACAGTAGACAGAAAGAACTGGGGAAAAGGGTGAGGGGACAGCCAGGAACAACCTCCCAGAGATGCCAGGATCCTGGCTGGGCTCGAAGGGCAGGCAGAGCTTTGAGTGGAGATGAAAGGAGGGAAGAAGGGTGTTCCAAGTGTATGGAATAAGCATATGCAAAGGGCTGGATGGATCTCCAACAGAAAGCTGCACTCAGGCCACTACAGGTAGGGGATGAGGGAGAGCTTTGAGACCAGGGTGAGACATTTAATGGGTCTGAACCACCTCTGCACAGGCTTTCATCCTGAGGAATGCCTCAGCCAGGACCCTTTCAATTCTGCCAAATATACCTGTTGCAGCCCTGCCTCTGGGTTTCCAATCAGGCTAGCAGGTGCTGGTGGAGCAGGGACCTCCTCCCTGTCAGGGCAACAGTGGCCAAGACCACCCTGGTTCTGTCAACCCTCAAGTCCCGCCTAGACCATGCATCAGTGGCCTCCCTGGTCTCCCTGCTCCCAACCCCGCCCCCTACTGTCTGCTTCCCCCCCCCACAGCAGGAGGGCCTTGTGAACACCTGAGTTGGATCATGTCCCTCCTCAGCTCAGAACCATCTTATCGCTCCATCTCACTCAGTCACCCAGAGTGAAAGCCAAGTCCTCACTAGGGTTCTCGAGGCCTTAACTCACCTCCCTGACCTATCCCCTCCCACTTTCCTCCTCACTCACTCTGCTCCAGCCACACGGGCTTCTTTGAGGTCCTCACACTGGCCTCTTTCCTACTTCAGGGCCTTGGCACTGGCTGCCCCCTCGGCCTGGAATGCTTTCCCCGGTTCTCACCGTCCTCCATTTTCATCATTCAAGTCTCTGATCAAGTCTCTTCAGAGAGACTACCCCTGCTAACACCCTCCCTTCTAACATATGACCTCATTTTATTTTCTTCTTTACACTGATTACTCTTCATAAATTATTTTATGTATTTACTTGCTGGTTGTCAGCTTCCCTGGTGGGCTGAATCCCTAAGAAAAACCTGGCTGTGTTGTTTATCTTTGCACCCCCACCCCACTGTAAAAGTAGGAGAATCTGACTCATAATAGGTGTTGCATGAACAAATAAAGGTATTATTACCACGCTTTTAGAGATAAGGAGAGAAGGTTCATGTAGTAAAACTATGCCTGGGGTCTCACTCTAGAACCTTGTTGCTAGCATTCACTGAGCCCTTTGTGTGAACCAGGCACTGTGCTAAGTATTTCACACATATTTAATGATTTTATGAAGTGGGCATGATCATTACCTTACATTTGTTAAGGATGAGGACAGCATAATCAATAAAATATAATATAAAAAATTAAAAGAAGGATGAGGAGATACCCTGACTGCTGTGGCTCAGAGGGTTGAGCACCAGCCTGCAAACCAAGGGGCTGGTTCGATCTCCAGTCAGGGCACATGCCTGGGTTGCGGGCCAGGTCCCCAGTGGGTGGCATGGAAGAGGCAACCACACATTGATGTTTCTCTCCCTCTTTGTCTTCCTCTCTTGCCCTTTGTATAAAAATAAATAAAATCTTGTTTTAAAAAAGGATGAGGAAACTTTGGTATAGAAGTTAAGTAATTTGCCTGAGATCACAGCTATTATGGTATGGAATCTGAACCCAGGCAGCCTGGTTCAAAGTGTTAACTATCGTGCTACACTTCCTCCAAGTAAACATTAATCAATGGCAGATTCAAACCTAGGTCTGCAGCCCCCAGACCTTCACTTCTAGACCACAACATTCCACTGTCTTCAAAAAGCTTACTTGAGCCAAAACACTCTTGGAAAAGAAGAACAAAGTTTGAGGACTCACACTTTTTGATTTCAAAACTTACCACAAAGCTACAGTAATCAAGACTATGTGGTACTGGCATACGGATAGACAAATAGAGTAATAGAATAGAACTCTATGCAGAAACAAGCCTTTACATTTATGGTCAGTTGATTTCTGACAAGGGTGCCAAGATATTTCAATGGGGTAAAGAATGATGTTTTCAACAAATAGTACTGGGATAACTGGGTAGTCACATGTCAGAGTTGGACCCCTACCTCACACCATATACAAAACTAAATGAAAATGTTTTGAAGACTTAAATGTAAGGGCTAAACTACTTTAAAACACACACACACACACACACACACACGAGTAAATCTCCATGACCTTCAGTTAGGCAAAGACTTTAGACAACCTATTTACACCAAAAGCATAGGTAACGACAACAAAAAATTGGTTAGTTGGACTTCACTGAAATTTAAAATTTTGATGCTCTTTTATGGTATGTGAATTGTATATCAATAAACATAAAACTTTTGTGGTTCAAAGGACACCATCAAGAAAGTGAAACAACCAACAAAATGTGACAAAATATATACAAACCATATATATAATAAAAAACTAGTATCAGAATATATCAAGAAATTTTATAACACAACAATAAAAAGACAACCCAATTTTTAAGTGGGCAAAAGATCTGAATGAACATTTCTCCAAAGACAGATAGATGAATGAGCAAGTGAAAAGATGTTCAATATTGCCTGGCTGGTGTAGCTCAGTGGATTGAGAGTTAGCCTGCCAACTAAAGGTCAACAGTTAGCCCTGGCTGGCGTAGCTCAGTGGATTGGGTGCCACCCTAGAAATCAAAGGATCACAGGTTCAATTCTCAGTTAGGGCATATGCCTGGGTTGCAGGTCAGGTGCCCCCTTGGGGCTGCGCAAGAGGCAACCACGCGTCATTGATGTTTCTCTCCCTCTCTTTCTCCCTCCCTTCCTCTCTCTCTAAAAACAAATGAATAAAATGTTTTAAAAATAAATAAATAAAAAATAAAGGTCGACAGTTGAATTCTCAGTCAGGGCACATGCCTGGGTTGTGGGCCAGGTCCCCAGTAGGGGGTGTGCGAGAGGCAACCGCACATTGATGATTATCTCCCTCTCCCTTTACCTCTGTCCAAAAATAAATAAATAAATAAATAATCTTTTCAAAAAAATGTTCAAAATGGGGAAACTGAGGTTCACACAGAATGAGCACCCTCTGGCTGCACGCACTCACCTTCCCCTTGCAGGAGTAGTTGATCTTCAGGTAGTAAGGGAAGCTCATGTATTCCTGCAAGGAGAGGTTGAGGCAAATGTTCACAGTCCAGTGGGATGCAGGTCTAGGACCTCTCTCGTTCTCCTGGCCCCAGAGCCCTCACCTGGTCCGGGTCAATGGGCGCGTCCACCAGAAAGCCGAACAAGCTGTCCACTGTGTCTAGGGGCTCTTGATCGACGAATCGGTCACTCCCTAAGTTCTTGCCTACTGTCTCGAACTTGTTCAGAACAACCTGCCAGGTGCACTCCTCGGCAGCCCACAGGCTCCACGGTGATAACAGTACCGCCAGCAGTGGACACAGCGCCCACAGGACTAGTAGTCTCGGCCACGCTGGGCCAGCAGGATTCATCGTGGGGCAGAGCACAGCGTGGCTTGAACCTAAGGAAGGCGGTGGTCAACTCCTGCTGGCAAGCCTGCGCTTCGGGACTTTCTGAGATCCCGACTATGTACTTTGCCTCACTCCGCCCCAGTGCTTGGACCCGCTCCTCCTGGCCCCACCCCTGCTTTTGCTCCGGGCTCCGCCTCCGCTCCAGCCCCTGGTCCTGCATCTTCCCTTTAGCGGGATCCCACGCTCGCCATTACTTCAGGTCCCGCCCCCAGAGTTGCCCCTGGCCACACCACTGCTCCTGGTTTAGCTCCGCCTCCTCGTCTCTTCCCTTCACTTGCCCCAGCCTTGTTTTTCTCTCTGCGCTTGCTCTGCATCCCTCCCCAACTCTTCACCCAGTCCGGGTTTCTGTTTCTGACTTGGGCTGCGTTCTATCTATTTTCTCCATTCCTGCCACTCCCTCTGACCTCATACCTACACCTGCAGCTGCAGCTGGCACCTCGCCCGACCTCACTTCTTGCCCCGCCTGCCCACTTCTCTTCGCACCGCCCCTTTCTCCTCGCTCGGGTCCGGCCAGCCTACCGGATCCTGTACCCAGCCCCGCCCCTCTCCCTGTCTGGGACCTTCTCCACGCCCCTCCTCTTCCCCGGGCTTTGCCGCTGTTTCTCGCCCAGAGCTTGCCCTCCGATCTGTTCGTACTCCGTGTACCGTGTACCGTTCCTGGTCTTCGACCTATTCTCGACGCCTCCTTTCCTCTGGTTCTTGACTAGCCGTTAGTTCCCGAGCCTGCTCCTTGTTCCACCCCTCGCGTGGCCCCGCCCCCTCTCCTCAGAGATCCTGTCTTTGCCTTTCTCTCCTCGCCCTGCGCCTTCTCCTCGTTCCACGCTGGGCTACTTTGTAGGTCCTCACCTCCTCGACCTTCCGAACCGCGACACTTTTCGTCCCAACCCTTCTCTTCACCGTCCCTGTCCAAGCCTTGGACAACAACGGGCTCAACGCTCGGCATCTTCTAGCCCCGCCTCTACTCGTAGCATCTCTTAGTCTTTCCTTGCTTCTCGCCCCGCATTCTTCGCCAGTCCCCTCCTCTGCCGGGTCCCTCCACTCTCTTCCCTTTCCCTGCCTCTCCCACTCTCCTCCCTCACTCCCCGCACCCCTCCCTAGGATGGCACCAGGCACCTCCCTCTTCTCCCCGCCCCGCGGTACCAATAGGTAAGACAGGCCAGCCGTCACTTGCCGACTCCAGTCCCGCCCACTTACCGGGTCTCAAAATGGCCGCCCACACCTCCACAACCGTCTTCCGCCTGTCTCGAGGCACGCCCGCCACGCACGCCTGTATCCACGGTAATGAGCATCCCAATATGCTCCTAGGGCGTACCGGGGAAGGGAGAGTGATGCACAACGCCCAGGCGTGCTGGGGTCTGGCCCGCAGAGGGTGCTGGAGACGACGTTTGATACCTAAGCGTCCTTCCACCCAATCAGGCCTTTATATTAAAACTTCTACACCTAAAAAAAGAAAAAGTTTCGTCTTCTTGTGGGAATTAATCTGACTGCAAGTTAACACTCTTCTACAAAACAGGGATAAAAGCAACCATCGTGTACAGTGATTGTGGCAAGTCAGTAAGTTAACACGTGGAGAGTTACCTGGCACAAATAAATATTCAGTAAGTTAATTTTCATTTATAGTCTAACATTAAGGACTCCGATCATGACTTTTTGATGAACTGCAGAGATGACTTTCCACTAAACTTGTAGTTTTCCAACTTAAGCACGTGTTAGACTCGTCAGAAAAGCTTGTTAAAACAGGTTGTTGGGATCCACTCCCAGAGTTTTAGATTCAGTAGGTCTGAGGTGGGGCTCGAAAATTTGTACTTCCAGCACGTTTCCACGTGTAGAAAAATGAAATTTCCTCCCACCTTTCTAAGTTCTTCTGGCTGGGCTAATGATCAAATTAATATGAGACAGATCAACGGAAAAAAATATCACAAGTTTATAACAGATGTACGTGCGGGGGTGCCTTAAGACAGGAGACCCAAAGAGGCTTTGGGCAGTTGAGGTTTTTGTGTCATTATGAAGCTTAGGAGAACTAGGGGAGGGAGTTGTGGTTTGGAATTTGAAAGGCAGGAAGGCAATTCACATGGGGATGGGAAAGCAATTTGCTGGGCCATATTTAACAATGGGACACAGAGAGGACTTTGATCAAATGAGCTTTTCTAGGTTCCCCCGTCTGCCACACCTGGTTCACATTAAACTAGTTATCTACGATGATAGATGGCTCCTTCCCTGGAGCAGGTCCTCTGTCCTTTCTAAAAATAACCAGCTTGATATTTCAAAATCACAAAATCATAATTTGAGGTGGTAATCTTTGGTCCCCCTCACAGGTGATGCTGATAATATGGGGTGCCACCCGTAGCAACCAGTGCTCTAAAACCTTCTGTCTCCCCAGCACTGCGGGGAGACCTCTGAGGTTGGTTTCCAGGATCCTGCACAGTTTCATGCCTGTTGGCCTTCCGGTCCAGCTCATCTCTTCTCCCCACACACCCGAGTAGCTCACAGCCTAGTCACATGGAGCAAGTTAGAGTCCTGGATGAGGCGTGCTTTTTCTCCTCCGGACTGCACATGCTTTAGCACTTTCTGAAACACTTTTCTCTGCTTTGTCAGTGGCTAACCACTTTCCCTGGAGTCTTTGTGATATGACCAGCCCCTCCCTCCCCTGACCATGCTAGGCCATGTAACCATCTAGGACTGGGTTTTTGTTTCCCACAGAATCAGACTCTGGGATGACAGGGCCTAGGGCTTTCTCTGTCACCCCTGTTCCCAACTCTGTTCAACATGGAACTGTTCTATGTAAATGAACAGCAGATGGATATCTAGGTTCCCCACCTCTGGCCCACCCCCTGGGCCAGGAAGGAGTGACTTCATCTGAGAGAATAAACTCGGCAGCTGTGTACCTGAGCCCTTCTAGATTCCTGAACAGAATCAGAGCCTGGGGTCTTCTCGTGGCACACCTGCCCGGAAATACAACCCTACCTGGGGGAGGTGCCTTTGTGAGACCTTGATGCACTAGGTGCACCCTGCAGCATCCTTTATGCCAGAGACTGCCAACCACCCACATGTCCATTGAGGAGACGTTGGAATAATTTATGGGACGTGTGTCCTGGAGGAAGCACAGCAGACATTAAAAAGGTATGGGGCCTACTTGTGCATCTCCGGATTGATCTATGAATTACACTAGGTTGGTGAAACAAAACCAAGGTGCAGAAATGAAAAAATATTAGAAAAAGTGTATAAAATTACATATGTATATATGTATAACACATTATAAAAATCAAAGTGCAGAAATGATGATAATAATGATTAGCCAACATTTTATTGAATACCAGACACTGTTCTAAGAGCTTCACAGATACCAAGTTGCTTAATTCTCTAACAAATTGATGAGGTAGGTGCTGTTAACCTCCCATCTCACAGACTGGCAAACTCTGGCACAGGGAGGCCAAATCACGTGCCCTGACTGGGAGTGACAGAGCTCAGATTTATTATGCCCAGGGACTTTGCCTCCAGAGTCTGTAATGGGGACCACCTCACCATACTAGCTACCACTTGTGGGGAGTGAAAGGAAAATGCCACATACACACACATGCGTATTGCTGGTACTTGCCTGCAAGGGGACCTGAGAAACCAGCCAACACAGCCTGAGTGCTGCAGACTGACTTTCCACTGCATACTCTTGTGGCTTTCGAATTTTCAGCATGCACCTTTTTTTCTCTTAAAGTCGTCAAAGAACAGGGTCTGATTTTTTTTTTCTAGAGGAATTTGGAAGCAGAAGTGATGAGCAGAAGTCTCAGTGCCTCCCTCAAAAAGGGGGGAAACAATCGCCTCCCCAGCTAGCTGCTGACTTCAGCAGCAAGGCTGATAAGGACTGGGGTGAGGAGGCAGAAGACCAGGAAGCTGAGAAAGAGCCAGACAGCAGATGTTTCTGAGCTCCCATGGGACAAAGTGACCAACCAAACCTTGCTCAAATCCCAGTTTTGCACTCCCTGTGTGACCTTGGGCAAATTATTTAACATCTCTGGGTCTCCTTTCCTTAACTGGCCTTGGGTCCCGCACCTGTCTCTAGCCTCAACCACTCCGAGCCCCAGCCCTGGGGATTTTGTAATCTCCTAACACTTTCCCCTGGGTGTCTTTAGCCCCTCATACCATGTTCCAAACTAGCCTCAGCTTCACCCGTCTAACCTGTTCTTTCTCCGAGTCTCCATCTCAAGGGCAGCTGACCATCCCTTGGGTCCCTTCCCTGGCCTTGTTACTCCCCACCCAAGTCTATAAGGCCTGTGTCCTGTCCACTTGAGCATCCCTCCATCTGTACCTCCTGCCTTTGGCCCTTCCCACCCATGTTGCCTCCTACCTTGTTCCTACCCTAGCCTTCTCTGAGCACCTGCCTTTGTCTCCCCCTCTGATCTTCCCCACAGAGAAGCCAGGGGACCTTTTTAAGGCACAAACCTAACCATGACCCTCACCTGCTCAAAAACCTTCCATGATTTACTGGTACCCTCAAAGAAGCTAACTTTCCTAAGCTGGTCATTTAGGGACACTTAAGAGGTGCCCGTGTCAACCACTCCACCCCGCTTCCCCCATTCACTCCCTACTCCTCACAAGCTGGTGTCCAACATGCTTTCCAACCTCCACACCTTTGCACGCATGGTTTCTCCTGCCTGGAATGCCCTCTCCATGTCCTTTCCCTTGTCTAGTATCAAGGTCCAGCTAAGATGCCACCTCCACAGGGCTTGAAAGAGGTAGCAGCTTGGTAATTGGGTCTTCGGCAGCAAGTGCTATTACTGATGTACCATTTTTGGAGGGAACAAATTTGGGGGGAGTAAACAGAAAATCAGTCACCTCCTAGCTTTGTGTCTAAGACAAGGGACCTCCCCTGCCCATGTCTCAGTTTCTTCACCTGTGGAAAGGGGATGATAATATTGTCTTCCTCATATAGGTAAAGTACCCAGGACAGGGCCTGGCCAAAGAAAGCATCGCAGAATAACTTGGCAAGCTCTGTGAAATCATCTTGTGAAGCGAGTACTATTATTATTGCCATTTGACAGATGAGGGACCGAGAATCTCGAGGGAAATGACTGCCCATGGAGACGAGCAGTTCGCAGCTAGCTGAGATTTGCACCCAAGCAGGCTGGCTCCAGAACCCACACAATATGCACCTTGTGCTCGGTAAATGGGGACAGCTGATACAATTCTGTCGTGGCTAAGAACAGTGTCTTCCGTGCCATTTGGATCCAGACAGGAATCCAGTTTCCAGAGTGGGGCCCATCCGCCTTGGCCATTCCTGTGTGTCTAGCACTGCCCAGCGGAGAAGAGAGGGTTTGAGATGAAGTAATATACAGGATGGGGCAAAAGTGGGTTGACAGTTGTGAATACACGAAAGTTTATCCTTGTGTTATTATTTATTCATTGTCCTATTTTCCATACCAACAACTATGAACCTACTTTTGCCCCACCCTCTATTCTTTCCACTCGACAGATAAGGAAATCAAGGCTCAGAGAGAGCTGTCACTTGTCCATGGTGTAGCAGCCAATTCATCTAGTGGCCGAAATGAGGTCTGAGCCCAGAGTCTGGCAGAACCATGGATAGTAAGTTGCTGAGAGAAGCGATGGAATAAAAGAGTGAGAAACAAAGAGACAGTGAGAGGGAAAGACAGAAATGGTAAGAAAGCCAAAGAGGCATAGAGTGTGGGGGAGATGACAGTAGGGGCCAGGACAGTAAGGTAACGCAGGTGCTGGGCGAGCCCAGGACAGGTACAACAAAGGATGAACAGTTGGTGGCAGGGTGCTCACGAGCACTGGCATGTGTACGTCAGCTGACCACGTGGCCCCTCAGCCACAGCCAGGTCCATCCAGCCTCAAAGTGCCTGTCCCAGCTACCTGGGGATAGAGGCATAGTCGGCGTGGGAGCTGGTGGTGAGTTGCTGGTGTGGTTCTGAGTGGGGGCCCAGGATGTCTACCCGATCGTCCTCATCCTCATTGACAGTGGCAGGGCATGGACTGGGCAGCAGGATGAGCTCTGTGAGGCCGTGAAGGTCGGACACGTGGCGGACAGTCTGCAGCACCAGAACCATGATGACCAGGCCCAGGAAGAGGTAGGCTGCAGAGACAGCATAGGGGCCATGGGTGGACTCACACCCTAGGCAGGACTCAGGGACTACTGGACCCCCTAGGATGGGGCTGTGGCCCTCAACTTCCCTCTCAAACAGGCCAGGTTCCCCTCCGACCCCCCTGGACAAGGTCATGCCCTTGCCCTCACTCCCAAGCCGACCACCCCACTCACCTGTGACTAGCACCTTGTAGAGGGCCCGGTAGGGCTGGCCAGGGGCTTCCCCAGGCACGTAGTCACCCAGGCCAATGGTGGACAGAGAGATGAAGCAGAAGTAGAAGGCATCCAGGAAGCTCCAGGCCTCCTCGAGGTAGGCAAAGACTGCAGCTGGCACCAGGAAGCAGATGGTCACCACGATCCCCAGCAGAACCACCAGGTGCCAGCGGGCTGCCCGCCGGGAGTCCCAGCCCCAGCGTGTGCTCAGCCAGGACAGGGGCGCATGGGTCAGCAGCAGCGACAGGTGCTGGGCTGAGGCAGTCAGCAGCAACATGGTGGCTGGCACACCCAGGAGTGCAAAGGCAATGGAAAAGGCCTTGCCCGCATCAGTCACTGGCGTCGTGTACCCATAGCCTGCGGAAGTGATGAGGGAATTCATCTGCCCACTCGGCAGCCCCACTTGGGGGTCTGTGGCCACCCTAGACCAAGACCTAATTTTACCCTTGACTCTCTGCTCCCCCCATGCCCATTCTCTCCTTTCCAGTAGTGGCACCTCCGTCCTTCTGACTGCTCAGGACGGCCGACTTGGCCTCCTCCTCAACTCCTTATCACTCACACCCACTGTCTGTCAGTGAATCCTGTTGTGCCAAATTTCAAACAGACCCCAAACCCACCCACCCCACCCCAACATCCACCCCAGTAGTCTCCTCCCTGGCCCTCCTGCTCCCCCAACCCTCGCTCCCACAGTCTGTTGCGGCCTGCCCCCGCCAAGTAGGCAGATGGGTTCTGTGAACACCAGTCTTAACTCATGTCCCTCCCCTGCTCAGAGCCCTCCTGTGGTTCCATCCCACTCAGGTGAAAGGACAAAGCCTTCATCGTGACCCACAAGGTTCCACATAATCCAGCAGGGAAGTACACTCCCACCCCAGGGCCTTTGCACTGCCCGTTCTTTCCTTGTGGAACACCCTTCCCTCAGGTATCCACAGGGTTCCCTTCCCTGTCCTTCAGGTCTTTGTTCAAATATCACTTCAGTGAGGTCTTCCCTGACCACCTTATTTTTAATTGTTACACCCTCTTATCCAACTCTTTTTTTGGGGGGTGGGGGCTGTTTTCATAGCATTTAACACCTTCTAGCAAACTATACGGTTTACTTATTTGGTTATTATCTGTCTCTCTCTTTCAGGTGCCATCTCCAGCAGGGCAGGGCCTCCTGTCTGTTTTGTTCACTGCTATAGTCCTGGTGTCTGGCACAGAGTGGCCACTCAGTCAATAGTCGAAATAATAAATGAAGAGTGCAGGCTGTAGCCTGGCTCCCTCTACTCTAAAATTGGTGTGACAAGCCCCACTGAGCTCCTGGAGGGCCCGAGAACACAGGACGATGGGTGTTAAGTCCTGCACACAGAAACGTGATACAGGGGAATTCAGGCGTAGGTGAGACTGGCTCACTGTGGCAATGTGTAATTTAAAATCTCTTTATTTCCCAAATAAATCAACCCAAAAGTTCGGAGATATGATGGGGGTGGTAAGGGGCCTAGTTTACGTTGACAGTAAGATGTTTTTGCAGAAAACACAGCAGATCCAGCCATATGCTCAGTAATAATGTGTGGAGTCATGCATAGGAACACATCTTCCATACGAAAGGGTCCTGTTTTCATATACTCAGAATTGAGAGCAGGGGCTCGAGGAGACCTGTACATCCATGTTCATAGCAGCATTATTCACAACAGCCAAAAGGTGGAAGCAACCCAAGTGTCAATCCATGCATGAATGGATAAACAAAACGTAAATGCCCACGAGGGAACATTCATTGTCCAGCATTATGAAGGAAGGAAACTCTGACACATGCTACACCATGAATGGGCCTTGAGGATATTATGCTAAGTGAAAAAAGCCACAGACAGACAAATACTGTATGACTCCACTTACATGAAGCACGTAGAGTAGTCAGAGCCAGAGACACAAGGTGAAATGGCGGTTGCTGGGGCTGAGGAGAGGGGTGAGTGGGGAGCTGGTGTTTAAGGGTTAGTTTCAGTTTTGCAAGGTGAAAACTGTTCTGGAGATGAATGCTGGTGATGACTGCACAATAACATAAATGGACTTGATTCAACACAAGGCACACTTAAAAGTGGCAAAGATGGTGAATTTTACAAGTATTTTACCAGAATAAAAAAACTGAGGACCTTTGGCCAAGACGGAGGCATAGGTAGACATGCTGTGCTCCCTCACACAACCAGAAGAAGGACAACCAGTTTAAAAACAAAAACCCACCAGAACTGCCAGAAAATTGAACTGTGTGGCAGTCCAACAACCAAGGAGTTAACGAAGAAATATTCACCCAGATTGGTAGGAGGGCCAGAGGTGGCAGCACAGGCAGAGAGGATGCACCGCAAGTCTGTGGAAGAAAACTTCCCCAGTCTGGCAAAGGAAATAGGCTTCCAGAAGTCGAAGAAACTCAGAGAGTCCCCAAGAAATTGGATCCATGGAGGAACACTCCAAGACACATCATAATTAAGTTTTCAAGATGAAAGATATGAATCTTAAAAGCAGGAAGAGAAAAGGAGAGAGTTACCTACAAAGGAGGGCCCATAAGACTGTCAGCTGATTTCTCCAAAGAGACCTTGCAGGCAAGAAGGGGCTGGAAAGAAGTATTCAAAATCCTGAAAGGCAAGGACCTACACCCAAGATTACTCTATTCAGCAAAACTATCATTTAGAATGGAAGGGCAGATAATGTGCTTCTCAGATAAGGCCAAGTCCAAGTTAGAGTTCATCATCACCAAGCCCTTATTACATGAAATGTTAAAGGAACTTATCTAAGAAAAAGAAAAAGATCAAAACTATGAACAGTAAATGATACTCACAACTATCAACAACTGAACCTAAAAACCAAAACCAAAAACAAACTAAGCAAACAACTAGAACAGAAGCAGAATCACAGAAATGGAGATCACATGGAGGGTTATCAGGAGGGAGGAGGCATGGGGGAAAGATACTGGGAATAAGAAGCATAAATGGCAGGTACAAAATCAACAGGTACAGTTTAAGAATAGTATAGGAAATGTAGAAGCCAAAGAACTTATATGTATGACCCATGGACATAAACTAAGGTGGGGGAATGCTGGTGGGAGGGGGATAAAGGGGAGAAAAAAATGGGACAACTGTAATAGTACAATCAATAAAATATACTTTTTTTTAAAGAACAAATCCATGACTTTATTTTTTTTATTTATTTATTCATTTTTAGAGAGGGAAGGGAGGGAGAAAGAGAGAGAGAAACATCAATGTGCAGTTGCTGGGGGCCGTGGCCTGCAACCCAGGCATGTGCCCTGACTGGGAATCAAACCTGCGATGCTTTGGTTCGCAGCCCGCGCTCAGTCCACTGAGCTACGCCAGCCAGGGCAATAAAATATACTTTTTTAAAAATTGAGGAAGCCCTGACCGTTGTGGCTCAGTTGGTTGGAGCGTTGTCCCATAATCAAAAGGTTGCAGGTTCAATTCTCAGTCAGAGCACATGCCTAGGTTGTGGGTTCAAGTCCCAGTCCAAGTAGACGAGGCAACTAATTCATGCTTCTCTCTTGCATTGATGTTTCTTGCTCTCCCTTCCTCTCTTTCTAGAAGCAATGAAAAAAGGTCCTCGGGTGAGGGGAAAAATAATAAAGTAAAAAAATTGGGGAAAAATCAAAAGGACTCTGGTTTTTGCTGGACACCACATGGCCAGCTGTAATAAAGCATGGTTTCCTCTTTCAGCTTGGGTGCAATTGGAATAATCTCTGGCCAATGAGATATGCATGAAAGAAGCAAGCATGGTTCTGGCTGGTGTGACTCAGTGGATTGAGTGCTGGCCTGTGAACCAAAGGGTGGCTGGTTCGATCCCCAGTCAGGGCACATGTCTGGGTTGCAGGCCAGGTCCCCAGTAGGGGGTGCACAAGAGGCAACCGCACACTGATGTTGTCATCCTCTCTTTCTCCCTTCCTTTCCCTCTCTCTAAAAATAATAAAATCTTAAAAAAGAAAAAAAGAAGCAAACAACTTCCAGGAAGTGTCCTTAAAGAGAGGGAGATGCCTATCTTCCTTCTTTCCTCCCTCTTCCCGCTGGCTGAACACAGACAGAAAGGCTGGAGCTGAGCGGCCGTCTGGGGCCACGAGGTGACCGTGCACAGATGCGTTATGGAGGAACAAAAGGTGCTCTGACTGTGCGGCACCCGTCCGGTCTTGGGCTGACCATAATGAATGTGAGCAAGAAGTAAATTTCCATCTTATTTAAGCAACTGTTATTTGAGGTTTTTCATTTAAGGCTCCAACCCTCATTAATACAAGGATTTTGATGGACAAACCCCAGCAGCCTGGCTGAAATGGCAGGTTTGTAAATCACTCAAAATCCTTATAAACAGAAAAATCAGTTAAGAATAGAATGGGAGGCTGGGAGGCTGGGAGGCTCAATTTGCCAATCCAAAGAACAAAGTCCAAATCAGTTTTGGGTTTTTTTTGGCCATTTATTCCTTGTATGGCCTTGGCCACGTGACTTTCCTCTCTGAGCCTGTTTCCTCAGAGTCCTGCAAAATGACCTCATAAACAATGCCTTTCTCAAATGCAATAGTAATGACCCTACCAGGTTCAGACAAGGCATAGCACCTAACAAGACATAACAAGAGTCACCATGATGGTCATGCTCAGTCCGGTTTGCTGACTCCTCCACCCCTGGCCTCAACTGCAGCAAGGCTGCCTGCATCAGCTCCAGGCCTCGGGTCTTCCTCAGAGGACCTGGGCCTGTGACGAGACCAAGGAGGCATGGGAGAGGTCTCTCTGACAGATGTTTGGTTTTCTGTTTCTCAGATACATTCAGAGCTCCGGTTTCCCCAACAATGAGAACCAAGGCTCAGAAAACCTGTTCTTGTCCCCAGCCCTTTGAACTGACAAAGACCCCCTCCTGACCCACTCTGGTTAGGCTCCTCGGAGCCCTCTTCTTGGCCAAGTTTTGTCAAGAATTCTAAGTTAGTTTAGGGAGAATCTCCTCACTCTTGATATTGATCACATTCCTCATCCTCCACCCTTGAGAGCTGAGGACTTGACCATGCTTTGGCAACAATCCCATTAAATCAGTAAACAAGAATCCCCCTCCCTGCCTACCTGTCTCAGTACTTTCCCGCCACTGACCCCTCACTCTGCTCTCTGCTCTCCATCTCCAGCTGCCTTTGCTGTATTCACAGTTGAGTTCGGTCTCTCTCCCCTACTGCAATAACTTACCATTTTTAACAAGTGTTCAAGTTAATTTTTCTTTTACAATATGCACACATCACTCTCCATCATGCAGGCCTAAGAGGTAGTGTGGTGTGTTGGTTAAGAGCATGGGACTCTGAGGCCCGATGGCCTGGGTTCAAATTTCCACTCTACACCTTCCTAGTTGTACAGCCCTAGGCAAGTTGCCCAGCCTCTCTGAGCCTCAGTGTCTACTGCTAAAAAAAAAATAAGGCCACTAATGGTATCTGCCTCACAAGGCATGTGCTGACTGAGTTAAAGCCTGTATGTGGCACATCGTCTATCGTCTACCAGGTTTCACTATTACTGTGAGGTAGGGAGTGTTTTATCCCCATTTTATAGAGGAGGGAGGACAGTGAGGCCTAGAGCTGAGCAGTGGCTGAGCAGGGATCTGAACCCAGGCTGTGCCTGCCTTTGTTTGGCTTCCTCACAGGTCCCGCCTGGGAAGACTTCTGATGAGCCAGGATCTGGGAGGAGGTTGAAAGGGACACTCACGTGACCCAGTGAAGCCCAGGAACAGGTTGGGCAGGCCCAGCCAGCAGAACAGAGTACGAGAGGCACATCCAGCCCTGCTGCCCATGGCCTTGGTTTGCTGGTCCACACAATGGGCCACCAAAGGCAAAGGCCGCGTGATAGCTACTGCAGGCAGGCAGGAGGAGTTAGGAGTCTGGGCTAGGCTTGCTCGAGCCCCCACCGCCCCCCCCTACTCCCAGTCCAAATCTCAAGCAAAGGGAGAAAGAGGAAGTTCAGGGGAGGGGATGTGGAAGGACCAGCAGAGCCCGATAGCAGGGTTTCCCAGGTCCGCTGGGGGCTGGGGTGGGAAAGTGATGGGTAGGTCTGGGAGGAGGGGTTGGTCCCACCTGAGGAGGCTGGTTTCAGAGAAAGGGATTTGGGGATTGGGTAATCCAAATGCAAAGGCCAGTGTCCTGGTTTGAAATGGATCCTGGTTTGGGGCTGGGTCCTGGGTCCAAAGTAAAGAGGGGACAGGCACCAGCGGGGGCATTTTCTGGATCACAAATAGGACTGGGAGGGGAATCCTCAGGCGGAGGGGGTTTTGAGCCCCAGGGTGCCTGAGGGGTTATGATGAGAGTAGACAATGCTGAGGGGATGATGGGACAGAGTGGGTGTCTCAGGTCCAGCCTGTGCACATCAAGGGTAGAAAGTGGTGATGGTCTTGAGTGGACACTAGGTAGGGCTCTGGGGTGCAGGGTCCTGGAGTATCCTTGGTGGAGCGGAGAATTTCAGATCCAAGGCAGGCTAGGGTGGTGTTGGGTTATACAGGGAGCTCCCGCTGTGGGTTTAGAGATCAGAGGGGTCCCAGGTGCCCAGGAGATTCCCTTTCTTGGGAAATCCAAGTTGGGATAGAGCAGAGGCTGAGGGGGTGGTGTCTCAGGGGTAGCAGGTGCAAACAGTGGAGTCCCTAGTCTGGTAACTGGTATCATGGGGGTGGGGAGTATTCTGCCCCCAATGACAGTGTGTGGAGGGCACTGGGGTCCCTGACAGGTTCAGGTGGTTCTGGGGCTCTTGTTGACGGGTATCAGGGTCCAGAGAGTGCTGAGTTTCAACCAGGGGTTCTTGGCTCCAAAGAAGCCCCTCACGGGGAGTCCCTGGTTTGAAAAGCAGTAGGGTTTTGCTGGAATCAGTTTTGGATTGGAGGCAAGGGAGTCCTGGCTGGGGGGCTTCTGGAGGGTGGTCTAGTTCCCTCCACAGTGGGTCTCTTTCGCACATCCAGTTAGGGGCAGCTAAAATGAAAGTTCCAAGTTCAAAGAAAGCCAAAGTGTCTCTATTGGAAAAAGACCCTGCACTGAGGGCTCCTCAATACACGGGAGATGCCAAGATGGAGTGGGGTACGTGGAAGCATCCTGTGTCTGGAGTCAGGGCTTACTTGCTGGGGACTGTGAGGGCGTGGGAGGGCAGGGGCACTTGCTGGGGAGTGGTCTAGATCCACAGGAGTGGACCTCTTAGGGGGAGGCCCCAGGTCCGGGCTGAGGAATCTCTACTGGCAGTAAAGTCTTTAGGCATGGCACCCCCAGAGAGTCTGGAGACTCAGGGTTCTCACCTGAGCACCAGGGCCAGGAGGAGGTTGGTTTAGGGCTTCCCAAAGGGTGGCCCGGAAGGAGATATATGGACAGCATTCTGAGCCCAGAGAGAAGGGCAGAGATCCTTAGTGGCTAAGATCTGGTCCGGAGACGGTGAGGGTCTCAGGCCCAGGGTCCCAGGTCCCCGCTGAAGGTCTCTGAGGCCCAAAGGGAACTGGACGGGCCCAGGTCTCCAAGGTGCTCAAGGCAGAGTAATGACGTCCCAGATGCTCCCTGAAAGGTATTCTGAGTTTGGCCTTCGTGCTGGAGGGAACTGGGGGATTTCCTGCTGGGAGGAGAGGCTTGGATGGGGGCTTCCCGGGGTGGGGGTGGGGCGGATCCCACGACTGTGGATCCCGGGTTCTCTCTGGGGTTTTGAGGGGATCCTAGGCCCAGAGCGGACTGGAGTGATCCGCTGGAGTAAAGCTGTTTCGTGAGGGCTCCCAGGTGACCCTGGGAACGAGGACAAGGTGAGGGTCTCAGGTCCTCGCTGGCCGGGAACTGGGGCGACGCTCACGTACCCACGGTGGTGACCAGTGTGCTGGCGAAGAAGAGAGCCGAGGCAAAATCCCAGGCGGGGTCCGAGGCGTTAGCGGGCCCCGAAGCGTTGGCGAGGGCAGCGCGCCCCAGCCGCCCGGCCGCCAGCACCCGCTCCAGGAAAGCGTCCAGGGCGGGGGCGGCCAAGCACGGGCTTCGCCGCAGCAGCTGCTCCCGCAGCATCTTCAGCTCCGCGCGGAGCCGAGCCTCGTGCGGCCCCTCCAGACGTCCCACCAGCAGCGCGCCCAGCCCCAGGTACGCGGCGTAGGAGGCCAGGGCGCCCGCTAGGAGCGCGCCCCGCCGCATGGCACTCCCCCGCCCGCCGGCTTCCCGCCGGCTCCCCGATGAGCCCTGCAGCCCAGCTGACGTGGCCCCCGCCTCCCGAGGGCCCAGCGCCCAGCTCCAGTTCCGGGAGTGCTCTAGGCGCGGCCACCAGCGACCCAAAGAGGAACCAGAGGGGAAAGGGGAGGAGCGGGGTGGAGAAGCGCCCCGCCTCCGAGAAACTGAGGCACGCCCCACCACCAGGTGTTAACACCGAGAGGGTGGAGCTCAGGCTCCAGGACAGCGGGGGAACTGGGATGGAAAGGATTACGGCATTCCGCCTTTCTTTCCTTCCCTTCCTCTCTGCCTTCCAGGCTTCGCGACTCCTGAACTCAGAGTCCGAACTCTCTTTTCCGCTCGCGAGCCGAGAAGTCGCACCCAACTCCTCCAGGCCATCGCGCAAGTCTGCGAAGATTGTGCTTTGCATCCGGGGGCTTGGCAGAGGGGGGAGGGGACAAACTGACATCCAGGCCTCGCACCATTCCTCGAGTCTTGTGCTCTGGGGTGGAGTTGCGTCCGCTGGAGAGGAGGTCCGTCTAAATCACAACACAGAAGCAGTGTCCTCTCGTGGGGATCTTTTTTTTTTTAAATAAATATTTTATTTATTTATTTTCAGAGAGAGGGGAAGGAAGAGAGGAAGAGAAACATCGGTGTGAGAAACATCCATCCATTGCCTCTCATGCATGCCCCCACCAGGACCGAACCTCAGTGGGCATATGCTCTGACCGGGAATGGAACCAGCGCCCCTTCGCCTTTAGGAGGACGCCCAACCAGCTGAGCCGCACAGGTCAGGGCAGGCAACAGAGTGCGGATCTTCAGCCCTTCACCAAATCTTTGTTCAGGACTCGCTTTGTACTGGGCCGTTTGCTGAGTGTTGTTGGGGACACAGCAGTGGCCACGACAGTTCCGAAACCTACCCTCAGAGGGCTCCCAACACTTCAACAGAGTGACAGCCCAGAGGGAAGCACGGGCAGAGCCACCAGAGTTGAGATGGCGGATGCCTAGGAGACTGCGCAGCCCAGAGGGGCCGAGAGGAGGCAACTGCCGCAGCTTTTGGGAGATCAAGAGAGCTTCCGGAGAAAGGAAATAATGTCAGGCGAGACGTGAAGGAAGAAGAGGAATGAGGCAGGGCCTCTTTTCCAGGCAGAACCACTGATCCGCACCTCCACTGAAAGGGGAGTGGTGCCTTCCCTGATCCCCCTGTACTTTTCTCCACATTCCGCTCCAGCTGGGACTCAGCACGCTCCGTGACTGCCCTCCGGAAGGCAGACCAGAGACCTGACCACATCTAACTGGCAGATGAGTGAGGCTGGTGGCCCAGCTCAGACACGCCCCAGCTGGTTCTATTTATAACACTGTGGCTGCTCTTGGGAAGAGCCCAACTTGGGACCGAGAACTCACCGGAAGAGATGCCGATAAACAACAGTAACAGCAGCGGCCAGTGATCAAAGTCTTCAATATGTTAGGCCTCTGTGGACACATGAGGTTGTATTGAATCCTCAACCCCTCTTCTATTACTCTCATTAAACAGATGAGAAATTGTAGGCTTAAAAATTTAATAGTCACAAAACTGGTAAGGTGTGACTTATGTGAACAAGAGGTGAGCAGAAAGCCAGAATACTTACTTCACTAATAAAAAAAATATTCACGGAAGAATTTAGAAAAGAGTGGGAAAGCTGAGAATGAGAAAATGCTGGTAGAGCCCAAGGGACGGATGCTAAACCAGGGGTGCAGAAGAGAAATGGAGACACTTCACTCACAAGAAAAAAGCCTGTGACTAAGCTGTGACTCAGAGGCCGGAGCAGCCCTGAAGGTCCCCCCAAAAAACAATGTCTCAGAGGAGGAAAGGGAAAGCCACAGAGACAGAGTCACTTGCTGACATTCTTCCGGAGTGCTCTCACTGCCCAGAAGTCACTTCCACCATTATCTTTGCCTGAGATGAGTGGCGGAGAGTGAGGGACAGAAAAAGGGAGGGAAGGGGGGAGACCTAATGAGATACATGGGGAGACTGAGGGACAAAGAGAGGAGAGACTAAGGGAGCTTAATTCTCAGGGCTCCTCACTTGCAGATGTGCCTGTGTGTGCTATGAGTTGCTGGGGGTTGTAGCTTTTTTGGAGGGTTGGGAAAGCCAGGTTGCAACGCAAAACATTTTTAATATTTTCTGGGAAAACGTCTAGAGATATCTTCCTCTTGGACACCTTGGTTCTTCTTACTACCTGATTTGCCTTTCCTCACTCTAAACGTTCACCTCAATAACTAAGTTCTGCAAGCTGTATAACTGTCAGAGCCCGGACCACTCACTCCGCTGAGCCCTCGGGAACACTCTTTTCCTGTTCCACTCTCTCCCTTCCCTAGGTCCAGCTTGCGCTCAGCGACCCAAATTGAGAGTCTGTCCTTAGAGAACTCCACTTCCCATAGGCCTCTTCGCTCGACACCTACATTTCCCATCGGCCTCTTCGCTCGACACCTACTTCTTCCACGACAGGCCTACAGCTAAGATTGTTCCCCTGACCCGCCCTCCTGCTGCTCCAGTCCAGACTCTCGGCTTACGTCACGGACCTCCACTCCTCCCCTCTTACCCACAGCCAATTCGTCCAGACCTCTGCCAGGAGGTGTGGCTCCTGAACGATCGTAACGTCCATTGGCTGTTGCGTAGCCGGTAGGGCGTGGCTACGGAAGCCGGGCGGGCATATTTCGAACCGTGGCTGGGGTGGTGGTGCCAGCGGCCAAGGATGCACTCCTCAGGCTTGGCGACGGCGGGGACGCCCCGGCAGCGTAAGTGGCGTACGTGGCTGGCCGAAGAGATCGGGCGGGCGGGGGCGTGGTGGGGCCGCGGTGGTGGTTGGTGAGGTCGCGGCAGGTCAGAGGTCACGAAGTCAGGGATCTGGCTCTTCGAGGTGTGCACCGCGAAGGGGTGCCACCTCCCGGTAGGGACGCATTGGGGTTGATTTTTCTTTTCTTTAGCAAGTTTTTGAGAAGGAAACAGCTTTGGGCAGGATATCGTATGATAGGCAGAAAAGTGTGACTTTCATGGATTTTCAGGAAGCGGTCAGCCTGGCCCTTTCTGTGGCCACGGGCTGTCGCCCGTATCTTAGGACATCGTTCATAGCCCTTCGTGAGCGAAGAAGGCCATAATTATCCCTCATTTAAGATTTGAACCAGTGTTTATTTTGCTGTTAGCCTCCCTTTTCCATCTTTATGAAGTTCTATCTCTAAGTTCCTCTTTGTCTCCATGAGTGAGCTTTCATCTTATTTTATCATTCATCACATCCTGCCTCAGCGCCCTTGTGCCCAGCCCTGTGCTAAAATGTGGGTACCTGGTTAGTGACCAGCATAGCACTGGCCCTCATTAACTTATAGCTCAGAATTTAGTGGGAAGACAGACACCAAACTCAGAAACAAACAGGTCAGCCAGATAATTTGGGTACTAATCAGGGCCGTAAAGAAAATAATTGAGGATGTTGCTAGAGGTTGGGGAGGCCACTCTGTCGAGGCAGACAGTGTGGTGCGCTCAGTCCTCTGTTCAACCATCAGTAAGGTGCCGGGCTGGCCCTGTGGTAGGTGATGCTGGAGACACAGGTTGCCCCAACAGGCTCCTGTCCTCATGGAGCTGGCAGTACAGAGCAGAAGACAGCCTCAGGCTGCAGGGGTGGTCCTATGATGAAAGAAGCAGCACAGGCAGAGAGGTTAGGGCCAGGGTGGGGGAAGCACACAGTGGTTATGGCTGGGATGGAGGTGTTGTGATAGCCCAGATGGGGCAAGTGACCCAGTCTGGGGGTGTCAGTGAAGCTCCCTGGTAGAGGTATGTGTAATGAAGAGGAATTAGTCCAGAGAAGGGGATTTGTGGTGAGAGGGAAAAGCACTGGAGGTCTGTACTAGGTATACAAATGAATATATATGTAGCAATTGTGGTAAGTACTCAGAAGGGAAAGAAAGAATCACTGGGTGTTATGAGAAAGAACAAGCTGGGCGCTAGCTAGTGCTTTATATTGAGGAGTGAGAAAGGTCTCTCTGAGAAGGAAACTTTTTTTTTTTACAGAAATTGACCTTTATTGTACTAAAGTCTGTTTATAACTTTTGATACAAAGTAAGGTTTCAGCACAGAAAATCCCAGTCTGGCAGAACAGTACCTGTGCGCACTGTACCATCACAGTCCCACTGCACACAGCAGAGAGCAGCAGCCAGAGCGCATGCGAGTAAGACTTCGAGACAGCCTACAGTTTGACTCAGTTGTCTGAGCTAGAAAACTTGTACTTGTAAAACAAAGGGCAGCATTGAGGACTGAAACGTGTCTCTTTCCAAACAACTGTGCGAGAAAAAATACCTCTCTTTTAAAAAATGCCAGTACAGCCCTGGCTGGTGTGGGTCAGTGGATTGAGTACCAGCATGCAAACCAAAGGATCACCAGTTCAACGCCCGGTCAGGGCATGTGCCTAGGTTGCAGGCCAGGTCCCCAGTGGGGGCATGTGAGAGACAACCACACATTGATGTTTCTGTCCCTCTCTTTCTCCCCCCTTCCCTCTCTCTAACATAAGTAAATTAAATCTTTTTTAAAAAGTCAGTATGGCTAAACTACAATCTAGTGTCTAGAGTTACAGAGAACAAAATGAAATCAAAGATTTCTTGCTAGTGAAATGAAATATTAGGAGCAGTATTAGAATAGGTCCCACCGCAGTGACACGTACACGGAGCCTGGCACAGTGCCTCTTACTGACAGGACGCACAGCTCAGGGAGGAGCCACATCAAATCTTCAGCTAGAGACATCCAGCGCCGGAAGTGCAAAAAATAAATAAATAAAACCAAACAAATACCGAACAAAGACATTCGTATGGAGTACTTCTTGTTCATGTCATGAGTGCTGAGGCCAAGACTAAAAGATCCCACTCTCTTTTTAGATTCTTGACAATAACAACCCTAATCACCAGGCTTCCTGACGACTCTCAATTCAAAGCTTGAAACACTTTTCCCATCCAAAAGAGTGAGAAGGAAACATTTGAGCTGAGTCCAGAGTGCTTGCATTGGCAGTTGGTAACCGTGGGAAAGTGTTCCCAGTTGATGGCGTTGCATGTTCAAAAGCCTGTGGGGGGCCAGGAATTTGTCTGGGCCAGAGTCGGAGGGGAGGCTGTTGTGGCTGGGATGCAGTGGGCCCCGAGGGGAGGTAGTAAATGAGGACTGCGGGCGGGGCTGGGTCCTGTCTGCAGGGCCTCACAGGCATTTGGGGTTTATTCTCAACACAGTGGTCCTGATCGTAGGCAGAGGACAGGAAATGTTTTCTATTTATTTATTTATTTTTAGAGAGAGGAGAAGGGAGGGAGAAAGAGAGGGAGAAAAACATTGATGTGCAAAAGAAACATAGATCGATCAGTTGCCTCTTGCATGCTCCCAGCCAGGGGGACCTGGCCTGCAACCCAGGCCTGTGACCCAACTGACCGGGAATCTGGGAATCCACCCTGACCTTCCGACCACAGGACAACGCCCATCCCACTGAGGCACACCAGCCAGGGCAGGACATGTTCTCTCTTCCATTTAAATAGATCACTCTGGCTGCCTACTGGAGGGAAGGTTGGTGCAACTAAGAATGGACTAGAGCAGGGGTGTCAAACTCATTTTCACCAGGGGACACATCAGCCTCACGGTTGCCTTCAAAGGTTTGAATGTAATTTTAGGACTGTATAAATGTAACTACCCCTTAACAATTGAGTGGAGCTCGGTGCTGCCACTGGGTAGAAACAAGGTGCCAGGCCGGATAAAACAAGGTGGAGGCCAGATTCAGTCCCGCCTGTGAACTAGAGGACCCAGGAAGGGTACATTTATGTCAGGTGAAGTGTGAGAGGGAAGGGTAACGTTGAGACACAGTGGGTGAGAATTAGCGATTGGTTGGTTAGATGCCAGACAGAAGGGGAGTCAGGGGGTTGGGAACTGAGGTCAGGGCCCAGGGGCAGCCGGAGGCATTGCCAGGAAGTGGCCAACCCGGATTGGCTACTGGAGAGAAGTGGTGGCTAGAGACGAGAGCCCAGGGCCCGAGGCACACGCTCCCTGTGAAAGCTGTGGGTGTGGGTGAGACTGCCTCGGAGAGAGGCAGAAGACAGGGCAAGGGTGGAAAATTGAGTCACACTTTTCAGGGAGCTGGAAAGAAGTCACCAATTGAGAGGGACTGATCGCGATGACATCAGCTCCATGAGGGCAGGAGTTTCTGTCCTTTGGATCATGGCTGCCTGCAGCAGAGCCTGACACAGAGGGGTGCGCAGGAGGTGCTGGTGGGGCTCGGACAGGAAAGAGAAAAAGACAGGTACAGTGCCTTGGAAGCCAGGAGAGCAGAGCTGGAGGTTGGCATCTGGGACACGGCATCCGCTGCTGTGAGGGAATGAGCTGGATGAGAGCAGGACAGCGGGCTTGGTCTGGTGGTGCAGAGAGCCTTTAGGAGGCCTGTGGGAGCAGGATCCCAAATGCCACCGGCTGAGGGGGTTACACTGAGGGAGGAGGGGCTGGCCCAAAGCTTTCAGGAAGCGACACTTCAGGCCAGAAATGGGGGGGGGGGGAGAGAAATGGAGCTTGAGGCCATGTAGGGAGTAAGGACATCTGGGTCAGGTTTCTGGCTACAGATGATCAAGAGGAAGAGCTGAGGGGCTTGTCATTGGTACTAGGTGCCAGGCCAGGGGCTGAGCCGCTTATGAGTACCGCTTTGCCTTGGACTGTTAACCCTTTCTACGGAGGAGAGAATTGAGGCACAGAGAAAGACACGATGCAGATGATTTGACTCCTTCCCTTCCCACTGTAATGCTGGCACCCTGTCCCCTGTGCCCACAGTGCTGCCTGGCATGTAGGAGGGGCTCAGTGAATATTGGCTATAGCAGCATCACTTACTGGTTAGAAGTAGGGGCCCTGGAGCCAGAGTACTGGGCTCAGAGTGGCCATCTCCATATTCCTCTCTCCTTCCTCTTCCTCACTCCACCCCAACTTAGCACGCCTCTAGCAAGTCCTGGCCCTCTGGCCTCCAAAAACCGTCCAGAGACAGCCTATCCCCCACGTTTCTGTCCCACCCTCCATCGTACCTGTAGCACCAGCAAATTCCTCCCTCCTCTCCTCTCCCATCCCCACTCCCAAAATGAAGCCGAAGGGACCTTTTAAAAACTTGAACCCTGGCCCTGCCTCATACTGTCTGTATGACTTTAAGCAAGGGCCTGAATCTCTTTGGGGCTTGCTTTTCCCATCTGTAAAATGGGAGTGCTAATAGCATCAGTGCAAATGGGTCATTGTGAGGATTAAAGGAGTTAATCCGTAGTGTTCAGAACATGGCCTGATGTGTGGTTGGTGCTCAGTTGGGGCTGAATTATCGTAGTAGTCATTGGGCAACCTGGGTTGGACTCTTGCCCTTCCTTGCTCACTCAGTTTGGCCCTTTGCACGAGGCATTTAGCCTGTCTGGACCTTGGTTTCCACATCTGGAAAGTGGGGATAGCCACCGATTCATTCATCTGGTTTTTATCAAGTGCTGCGTATGGGATTCAGCCATGAACAAGACAAAGAATTTTGTGGACGGACAGGGAACAAAAGAAAGAAAACGTCTAGCATCTCAGCTGGTGCTGAGTTCTGTGGTTGTCAATGAAGCAGGGAAGGGGATAGGGAACGCCACCTCAGGAGGCCGGGTGTAGACAGGGTTGGGGGGAGCCTCACGGAGCCCAGACTTCAAGGAGAGCAGTGAGCCGTGGGGACATCTGAGGGAGGAGCGTTCGGGCAGAGGGACACCCAGTGCAGCGGCCCTGAGCCAGGAGCATGCCTGGTGTGTTCAGTGAGTGTGGAAGCCCATGTGGTTGGAGCTGCCTGAGCGAGGGGAAGCATGAAGAGGCATGTAGACAGAGACCTTGTTTGTAAAAAGCTTAGTGCAAGGCCCTGTGCCCAGTAGGCCCCAGTACATAGTAGCCATCAACATCCTCCTCGTTGTTTGGGTGGATGGATGGCAAGCAGAACCTGCCGATACTTGACTGGCCAGCCCATCAGACATGAACACCCGTGCCCCACTGCGGCAGGAGGGGAGGGAGCGCACTCACAGAATGACCCAGGCTTGCACCTCTCTCCCCCCCGCAGCCTCCAAGCGGAGAACCCCTGCGTCCCAGCTGGGCATGTCTGACCCCCACCAGCTTTTCGATGACACGAGTTCAGCCCAGAGCCGGGGTTATGGGGCCCAGCGGGAGCCCAGCGGCCTGGGCTACCCTGCAGCCTCTGCCTCACCCCAGGGGGCCTTCCTGAACGATCCCGTGTCCAACATAGCCATGGCCTATGGGAGCAGCCTGGCCGCGCAAGGCAAAGAGCTGGTGGATAAGAATGTGAGTGGGCCAGGCCAGTGGGCGTGGGGGGAAGCCTGGGGCCGTGGGGCTGGTGCTTCAGGTAGAGCTCTGCCTTTCCAGATCGACCGCTTCATCCCTGTCACCAAGCTCAAGTATTACTTTGCCGTGGACACCCTGTATGTGGGCAAAAAGCTGGGCCTGCTCTTCTTTCCCTACCTGCACCAGGTCAGAGCGCCCTCGGCCCAGGCAACTGTGGTCTGAGGGGAGACAGCCTCTGGGGCGGGGCCGTGGGAGGGGCTGAGTCAGAGGCTGGGGCAAGCTTCAGGGGCGGGGTAGGCAACTCAGCCTAAGAGAGGACCTGTAAACAGGGTGGAAGGAGCCCAACTCTGGGGGTCCTTGCCTGCTACCCCCACTGTCCCCACAGGACTGGGAGGTGCAGTACCAGCAGGACACGCCAGTGGCCCCCCGCTTTGACATCAACGCTCCTGACCTCTACATTCCAGGTATCACCCTGCCCACCCCAGCCCAGCACCCTCCTCCCTCTGGGCGGGCGAGTCTAGGGCAGAGGCCTAGCTGCCAGGGGCCCAGGATGGTCCTTCTTCTGACCTGTGTCTGTGTCTGCCTCCCACAGCTATGGCTTTTATCACCTACATCTTGGTGGCTGGCCTGGCACTGGGGACCCAGGAGAGGTAAGAGTGAACTTGGGTGGGCAGAGTGGTGCGGGGGAATCGGGACAGTGTCTCGGTTCCCTGTCTCAGAACGGCCCCGCTGTGCTCTCGTTTGGCCCAGGACAGAGCTCTAGGTGTCACGCTCAGGGTCACCCTCTCTTTCCCACCCATGTGTGGTTCTCTAAATCTGTCCTTCCCCTTGGCCTCCACCACCAGGTCCAGTCTCATCCTCACCCTCTCCTAGCTAGCTGCCCTGACCCTAGACACCCCCTGCACCCCAACTCCAGCAGCAGCCAGAAAGGTCTAGTCCCACCCTGCTCAGAAGCTGTCCGTAGCTCCCTGGCCCCAGAGCAAGCCCCAGCCCCTTAGCCCTGCACTGCCCTCCATGAGGCCTTTCTCTGCGCCTCCTCACTCTGCTGCTCATTCTGGTCCCCCTTCCGTCCTCCAGAGGGCCCGGCACTGCCACCCCAGGGTCTTTGCGCAGTTCCCTTTGCTCGGGAGTAGGTTCCTCCCCCACCTCATCACCTGCTGAGCACCTGCTCATTCAGGGTGTCTCCACACCAGTGCCACTGCTGCGGGGGAGCCTTCCCACTCCCGGGCTGGGTCAAGCCCCCACCTCTTGCTCATAGGCCCTGTTCATTTCCTTTTTGGCACTGAAAATAATTGTCATTTGGGTAAATTAATTGTTGAGAGACGAGGGTTATGTCAGAGACCAAGGTCCTTTGTTCCCAGCCCACTGTTGTCTTCAGGGCTCAGTGCAGGCATCCCCACCTCCTGGAAGGCCTGAGTGCCCCTCCACGCTGGGTCAGGCTCCTCCCCGGCCCTGGGCTTCCCCCCAACTTGCCTAGGCTGTCACTGAGGACAGACCTGCCTTTCCTGGAATGGGACTTCCACGAGAACCTCAGCCTAAGAGAGGACCTATAAACAGGGTGGAAGGAGGACAGGGCCCAGGTCCATCTGGTCACTGCCAGGTCTCCATCCCCACCCAACACAGGCTGTCCCCAGGTGGCTGTTCAGGGTGGGTTTGAGCCGGCCAATCAGATGACAGCTCGGGTGCCCACAGGTTCTCCCCAGACCTCTTGGGGCTGCAGGCCAGCTCGGCGCTGGCCTGGCTGACATTGGAGGTGCTGGCCATCCTGCTCAGCCTCTACCTGGTCACTGCCAACACCGACCTCACCACCATCGACCTGGTGGCCTTCTTGGGCTACAAATACGTTGGGTGAGTATCACCATCTCCCCTACTGCCAGCCCCAACCCGGGGCCTCTTCTTCAGACCAGCCTTCCCCTCTTCCCCCCAGGATGATTGGCGGGGTCCTCATGGGCCTGCTCTTTGGGAAGGTTGGCTACTACCTGGTGCTGGGCTGGTGCTGCGCATCGATCTTTGTGTTCATGGTGAGCTGGGGTCAGGGCAGCATGCGGTGGAGAACGCAGGCCTCTTGGACAGAGCTGGGGTCCCCTGGAGGCCTCCCAGCAGAGGACGTAGGGTGGGGAGTTTAGACCAGAGCGGCATTGCTGAACTGAGGAGCCCTGGAGTGGGGACCGCAGCCTGGGGGGCAGGAAGGCTTCCTGGAAGAGGGAGTGTCCAAGCTGGGGCTTAAAGGAAGAGAGGAGCCATCCGGATTGCTAGGGTGGGCAGGTGCTCGCCCTCACCCTACTCTGCTTACACGGTGGGCCTTCCTGCCAGAACTTCCTTTAGGATGACGACGTTTTCAGCACGCCCAAATTAGCTTGTTTGAGGGCCTGTAGTGAGGTGGCTAAGAGTGCTAGCGTTCACTAGGCCTGGGTTTGCCCCGTGCTTCTCTGGGTCCGGGCAGATCGCCTCCTCCTTTCCAACCTCAGTTTCCTCTTGTGCACTGGGGGCGGTGATAGCTGCACCTCCGGATGCTTGGAGGACAGCGGGGGGAGCAGACAGCACAGACTGGTAGCTGGTGGGTCACATCTAACCGTCAGCTAGACTTTGACTCAGATGTCCTTATTTATAAGATTTTTCAAAAAGGCATTCTAGCTGGTGTTACGAATTACCATCTGACCAACGTAAGCAGGTGACAGCAACCAGAGCCGCATGTGGCCGCCCCGTCTAGGCTCCATGACCACGACACTTCCTCACCTCACTCACTCGGGGGCCTGGCTTGGGTTTGAACCCTGACATTTTCTCACAAGGCCTTGGGAGGGCAGTCACTGGCTGTTAGATTTGGGAAGCTAAGGAGCTGCAGAAGCTGAGACTGAGCCCAGCTGCCCCTGTGGAGGGAGGGAGAAAGCGGGAGCTGCAGAGGGGCAGAGACTGGAAGTGTCCAGGTGTGCGCCTGGCCCCGAGGGCTCAAGGGTAACTCCTACCCGCCCCAGATCCGGACCCTGCGTCTGAAGATCCTGGCGGAGGCTGCGGCCGAGGGAGTCCCAGTGCGCGGGGCACGGAACCAGCTGCGCATGTACCTGACCATGGCCGTTGCCTCGGCGCAGCCTCTGCTCATGTACTGGCTCACCTTCCACCTGGTGCGGTGAGGACAGTGGGGCCCGCCTCTAACTGCTGTTCCTGGAGGCTACCAGCTACTGCCTGCCCGCCGCTGCTATGGTCCAGACGTCCTCCTTCCCGGGGCCAGAGATCCTCCTGCGTTCCACCGCCCCCGCCCCTCCCCCTTCCCTTCGCCACCAGGTGCTGGGATCCCCAGCTGCACTAGCCGTCCCTCCGGTGGGCAGGCGGCAGCTGTTCCGGAAACAATAAACCCTGGTGGGCTCTGCATGGGTGGCCTCTCCTTGGTGGCTGCGCGTGATTGCCCAGCAGGGGGCAGGCTAGTCTCGCAGGGAAGCGGGCAGGTGGGGCAGGTACCGTTCACAGCTGCCTGCAACTGAGAGGTCACTATAAGGCCTAGAAAAGGTTTAGTGAGCCAAACCCAGGCCTGTCAGTGAGAAGCCGCCTTCCCCTTTTTACCTTAGGCTTCTTGACCTTGCCGGGCTGCTTCCCTGCATTTCTGAACCTGAAGGGTGGGACTGTGGGGCCAAGGGCAGTGGGGATGGAGGAGGAGATCCCTAGTGAAGGGGTTGCCCAGGTTCCGGGCTGGCCTCTTCCCCAGGCTGAGGCAGCGGGCAGCACTTGCTTGGGAGCGGCCAGCCTTCCACCTTTGCCCCAGTGTCTGAGTCGCTGGAGCTGCCGTCAGAACCTGAGCCTGAGGAACTGCTGGGGCTGTGCTAGTTGAAAGCGAAAGAGTGAGGCTGAGGGCGCCCAAGTTCAAAGCACATCAAGGTCAAAAGCACTCCTGTTCCACCATACTCCCTGCCCCTGGAATGTGCCCTGCTGGGAGGCGATTCTCCCTCGGTCGGCTGCCCCTGCTTCTGATAGACCCCGAACTTCCGGGGAGCTGCGCTTGGGGTCACTCACCTGGCCAGCCCCCTCAGGCTTCTTGGAAGTGGACTCCAGGGCTGCTGAGAGAAGTCGTGGATTGGCACAGGAAATGTTCCCTGAACCCAAGGTCTGCACTCCCAGGAGCACAACTGCCACAGGTCTAGCCGTGTGGTGAGAGGAAGTGCGTCCAGAGGTGGGGAGCGGGGAGCAGTGGGACCTGCCCGCCCGGGGAATGCTGAGGAGCCCCACCAGACCTTTGTCCAGAGTCCTCAGCTCTGACTCGGCCCTCCCCGGCACCGCCCAGCTTTCCCTCTGTGGCAGTGGGGAGGGTGGACAGTTAACTGAAAAATAAAACAAAAACACTCTCCTCTCCAGCCTTGCAACTGAGGAGGAGCTGGGGGTTGGGGAGTGGGCAGTTGGGGATCTCTGGGAAGGGGGCTAGAGGTGTCATCTTCCCCCAAAAGGGCCAGTTGCCTGCCTGCACTTGAGGAAACACGGAGGGAGGGTGGCTCCCCATGACCTGTGAGAACATTATCGCTCCTTGTGTGTTTATTGTGTGCCGCACTGGGCACTATTCCAGGGGCTTCCCGCACATTAACTCACTTTAACAACCCCTCTGTGGCTTGGTGACACGCAATCTAAAAGGGGGAGAGCGTGAACTTGGGCCCAGGCTGCTGAATTTGAGGCGCAGCTGTACCACTCAGCGGTGGGGTGTTGCGGGGAGAGTTGCTTCACCTCCCTGTGCCGCAGTTTTCTCACCTGTAAGTGGCAGCTGCCAAATGGGGGGAAGGTAAGAATCCGATGGATTCGTTTCCTAGGCCTGTGCCTGTCACAGAGTAAGTGCTTAGGAAACAATGTTTTGGCTTTTTTAAAATAAAAGGTAGGTAGTGTTGCTGTCCCTGCTTGGCAGATGAGAAAACGAAGGGACCGAACAGTTAAGCGAGATGACCAGGGGCACGTGCAGCAATGAACAGACTGGAGCTGGGACTCACACCAGGCACGTGGCTCAAGTCCCAGGCTGTGCCTGCTCCCTCCATCTCACCCTGCACGGTGCTCAGCAGCAGGAGCAGCCAGCAACACCCAGCCTTCCCCGTCCACACCGGCTGGCCCCAGGTCAGGCCAGGCGAGCTACCTGCTCCCGTCACTGTCAGGCTGTGTCCTGGTGAGTTTCTGCCCAGCCCCACCCTGCCGCTGGCCCCAGATTGTACCTGCAGCAGTGGGTGGGCAGGGCGAGGGGCTGGGGCCCGGGGATGATAAAGAATGTGTAGTCATCAGCCTCGTGCACTCAGGCCTCTGCTCCAAAGTCCATTCCTTAAAGGAGCCTCCCCTGATGGCCGGCCCCACAGAGCCCCGTCACTCCATCCCCTCTCCCTGCTCGACACTGCCAGCACAGCCCCTGCTCAGCACCCTCTGACGCCGTCCTTCTCTCCTGTGCCAGCCCCATGTGTTTTTCAAGCACCTGCCCTGTGTCCAGCACAGTTCTAGTGCTGGGGGGACAGCGGCGAGCACCATTTCCAACCACCTGGAATTGACATTCTGGGGGGACCAAGGTGAAATATATGGTATGTTACCCAAAAAACGTGGAAACCAAAATGACCATTGGTTGGTGAATGGAGAGGCAAAATGTGGGATACGTGTACAGCGACAAGGACGGACTAACACAGGTCGAGTCACAGGTGGACTCAGAAACACAATGCCGGGTGAAGGAGCCGGCACTGCAGAGGGCCGTCATGCGGCAGTGTTCACACGCTGTGTTCTCAGAAGGCAGTCGGGCAGAGCAGGTTAGTGGATGGGGGAACTGCGTGGGAATGGGGGTTAGCTTACATGGGCAGGAGGTTTGGGGTGTGGGGAGGAAGTGTTCCGAAACGGATGTCCAGAGACAGTTGCACCCTTTGATAAAGATCACTTAAGTATACATTTGAAAGGGGTGAGTTTTGGGTAACTTATAACCCCAGTAAAAGCTATTTTTAAAAAAGTAATCCATGCTACGGAGAAATATGGCAAGAGAGCACAGGTAATAATAGCTGTGGGGGAGGGGTGGATTTGAAATAGGGTTACTGTGGAAAGCATCCTTGAAGTCACTGGGAGGTGTGAAGACGAGGAGATAAGCCGGACAAGCACCTGGAAGAGTGTTCTAGGCAGAGGGAGTGTCAAGTGCAAGGGCCCTGAGGCAGGAGTGACCCTGTGTGTCTGAAGAACTGCAAGGGCAGAGTGGCCATGAGAATGTAGGGAAAGAAAATGGGGAGGAATGGACGTGGTGTCTTGTAAATGAAAGATCTCTGTTCTTTGAATGAGAAGAGAGGGGAAATTATTGTGGCTTTCCCCACAACCAGATGCAGGATTTGAGAGAAAGTGGCTTTCTGTCCTGGCAGGTCATACATTCCAAGTGTGGGGACCTTGTCTGGTTCGCTCAGCACCAGTACAGTGTGACTCAGAGTTGGTGCTTGCTGACATTTTGTGAATGAGTGAGGCGACCTGCTGCCAGGCACTGTGCCGGTGGCAGGTTAGCACCAAGTGGCTGCGAGTTTGAGTTCTGGCGGTCGGTCCACTTGCAGACGAACCCTCGCCCTGCCCCTTACTGCTCTGCGGACACACGAGCACCCACGCTGGGCCTCGAGTCTCCTGCTCTGTGAAGTGGGGAACTTACCTTATCAAGCAGGTGTTCACCCACAGAGCCCGCCTGGTACAAGGTAAATACCTGCTCATTAAGTGTCAGGGTTGGTTGGTTGGTTTTAGAGGGCAGGAGAGAGAAACATATTAATGTGTTGTTCCACTTATTTAGCATTCATTGGTTGGTTCTCGTATGTGCCCTGACCGGGATTGAACCTGCAACCTCCGTGTATTGGGACGATGCTCTAACCAGCTTAGCTACCCATCCAGAGCATCAGGTTTCACTATTATCCACAAACACAACCTCATGTTTCTTTGTGAACCTGGCCTCAAAAGGTGCAGTTCAATGCCCAAGGGCACTGGGCTAGAATGTAGTAGAGTAGCAAGGTGAGTGGTCTTCCAGACCCAAGACAAGGTGCAGTGGAACCTCAGTTTTCCAACTTAATTCACTCAGAAGGCTATTTGGGAAGCAATTTGTTTGAAAACCAAATCATACAGGTCTCAGCATGAAGGGGTTCTTGGGCTGAGAACCACACTGAGATGGGAGACATTTGAGACATGAGGTTTGACTGCGGCCCTCTGCCACTGTGCAGAAATTGCGGGCAGGGCCAGTGGGTCCGGGGAGACCACAGCCTGGTCCTCCAGACTCCCCTCAGATCACTCCTGCATGAGATTAGGACGTGGCAGCTTCTGCAGAGACCCAAAGACGGAGGCTGAGCAGGGCAGCTTCATCTTTCTCTGCCACGAAAGCCAGAGCTGGCGGGCAGCCAGGGTGGGTGCGGGACCTGGCTCCTTGTGTCTGGTAGTTCTGCATCCTCCCAGGGTGTTGTCCAAGGACCGGCTGGCCCCCAGCTTCGGTTCGTCAGGAAGGGAAGGGGCGCGTGGAGGCAGAGCACTGCACTGCTCCACCTGACCCAGAAGTGTTTATGTTTTTCCTTTTTTTGAATTAATTGGGGTGACACTGGTTAACAAAACCACTCCGGTTTCGGGTGCGCCATTCTACAACACATCATCTGTGCACCGTATCTGGCCCAGAAGGTTTACAAAGGCAGGCCAGGTTAAAGCGGGCCAAGCGGGCACACATGCTTGGGTGAAGACAGGCTGGCGTGGCTCTGTGGACTGAGCACCGGCCTGTGAAGCGAAAGGTTGCTGATTCGCAGTCAGGCGCGTGCCTGGGTTGCAGAGTAGGTTTCGGTTGGGGGCATGAGAGGCCACCATTCTGCTCTCGGGAAGATATTAGTTCCCTGACATTCAACTGAGGGCTAACAGGCATGGCAGTAGTTTAGACCTGCCCCCCACCAGTCCCTGCCTGCCCTGGCATCTGATGGCACCGCCTCCCCTGCCTGTTTCCTCAGTACTTCTGCCTAAAAGTAAGACATTAAAAAAAAAAAAACTACCTAAGGGTGTGAGCAATGCCTTCTCCTTTGTAGAAAAAGTGGACGCGTGTTCCCCACTGGCCTGCGGGGCTGATGGCATTCACTACTGCTCCGACAGCTGCCCCTCCCCTAACCTTTCACCAGCACGTTCTTCAGAGTTGCTCCCTGACCGTTTTCCTTGGTCACGGCACCTTAAGGAAGAGATCTGGACGCCAACTTTAGTGGCCAGGGAAACCAAGGCGGGGAGAGACAGTCCTCCACGGAGGGTGCCCACCCCTCCACGTCCGAGGACTGACACGGCTCCCTGGAACAGCAAGTGCTTCAAGGCCTGGTGTAGTCTCTTCTGAAGCTGACATGGACAGAGTGCCCTGGTCCCACAAACACCGTGACCCCTGTTGTGCACCATTTCCTTGGAATGGAACTGCGTCCCAGGAGACGACGGCCTCAGGCATCCAGTATTAAGGGCCTGGGTTTCCCTTCCCACACGGCATTGGCCCAGGGCATTCTGGAATGTTAATAATCAGAAACTCTTTTTGTTTTTTTTAAAGAATATATATATATATTTTACAGATTTATTTATTTTTAGAGAGGGAAGGGAGGGAGAAAGAGAGAGAGAAACATCAGTGTGCAGTTGCTGGGGGCTGTAGCCTGCAACCCAGGCATATGCCCTGACTGGGAGTCAAACCTGCAATGCTTTGGTTCGCAGCCCGCGCTCAATCCACTGAGCTATGCCAGCCAGGGCAATAATCAGAAACTCTTGACAACCACTCTTTGGCAGCTGCCAAGGGGCTAGCAGCCCAGCTGGCCTCCAGCCAGCTGACTGTTGTGTCTGGGGTTTGATTTTCCTCCATTTACCAGCTGGTAAGTTAGCCTATAGTAGTTTCCAAAATGCTGGCAGAAGCCTGGAGACTGCTGGGCTAGAGACCTAAGGTGTTGTTACTCACAGGAAGCCACATAAACTTCAGCATTTGTGTGGTGTCGCCTTGCCCTGTGGGGACAAGGTGGGTGGTCCAGACAGACCCTGCACATTGCAATGGGTTGCGTTACAGGGATGGGACACTGAGCTTGGGGATGCAAGGTGCTTGTTGTCCAAAGGGAGCCATTTCCTCGTCCTTCAAGGTGCTCACTGCAAACCCAGCCCCGAGAAATGGCCCAGGGAAACAGCTGTCTGGGTCATCCCTTCCCAGCACACCCAGCAAGACCTGCAGCAGCATGGGATACTGTTTGTACCAACAACCCACCCCTCCTGGTTTCAGATGAATTGTCACACGTGTGTGCCATTCTACAGTGACCGGGACTCCAAGCAGCAGTGGGTGGGTCCAGCTGTTACAAGTCTAACCTGCCATCCAGGTGAGTGAGCAGGGCTTATTTCAGCCGGAATGCAGTCTAAGGCCATTATCCATCAGGACCTGCACAGCGAGGCCAGGGTGGCGTCATTGCCAATAATCACAAGGCCTGGAAGCAGCCCCCGCGCCCCGTAGAGACATCGTGACTCATTCTTTCCCACACACACAAACATGGACTGCTGGGCACAGGGCACTCCAGTCCAGGACTTGTCGAACCTGACTTAGAGCAACACTGCCCTGGTTTGGTTAAGCTGCACGGGCAGTGCCACTGAGTAGTTTACAGCCTCCATCGCCATACATGGCATAACCCCGGGGCGCTTGGGTGGCAGCGTGTGGTTCTGTTATCAGCCAGATTAGGACAAGGCTCTGCAGGTCCTGTTTATAAATGTCTAGGGGTGGGGCCCACATGCAGAAGCTGCAGCTGATGGCATCGGGCACCACAGGATTGGTCAGGGCCAGCTATGCCTACTGGTCACGCTGGCAGCTGCAGATGCCGCAGGGCTCGGGTGGACCAGATTGGCCGGGATGTGGGTGTTGGACCCAGAGGACAGAGACAACTGGCTGCACCCCTTCCCTTTCCCCCACCCCCTGGGGTCTAAGGCCTCCCTCCCCAGGTCCCGGGTTGTTGACTCCCTCCAAGGGCTGGAAGTCAGTGTGTGTCCCATCCCAGGAGGTATGATTTCACTTCCATCAATGCCTGCTCACACTCAGACCTTCTGTGTGAGGTGTGAGTGGAACAAGCATGTTTCCAAATGTAGGACAATGTGGGCCACCGCAGGAAGACTTGGCAGCAGGGCTAAGTAGTCATTATCTTCATGACCCAGGACCCATCAGTCCAGGGAACAATCCAAAGGGTTGAACCAGAATTAACTTCAATCCGAGGCCCCCTGCTGGTCGACCTGCCCCTGGAGGGTGCCGGATCAGGTGCGCTGGGGCTAATGTTAAGGAGAAAGGTGCACAGTACCCAGGAATGAGGAGGGCACATCCCCAATGCCTTTGACCTTTCTGGGAACAGCCACGTTCAGTGACCAAACTGCCTTCCCAAAGTACATGGACCAGGAGGAAATAAGGGGAGATCTTTGAGTTGATTTTTTAAAGTCCATTCCACTCTTTTTTTTTTTCAGATTGATTTATTTATTCTTAGAGGGGAAGGGAGAGAAACCAACATGTGGTTTCCTCTTGCGCCCACAACCCAGGCATGTGCCCTGCCTGGGAATCAAACTGGCTACCCTTTGGTTTGCAGGCCAGCACTCAAGCCACCGAGCCACACCAGCCAGGGCTGTTCCACTTCCTCATGATGCCTGACAAAGGCTGGTAAATTTCCACTGAGTAACGGCTACAGGCCTATTGTTGAGCAGCCTTGACCAGAAAAAGAGCACCACTGTCACCCCATCAATGGCCCGCAGAGTAGAAGTCGTGGACAGTTGTTTCAGGGCGCAGTGGCATGGCAGAAAGCAGCTGACCAGCCTGGCATGGCGGCACTGCACCTGAAAATGCGCAGGGTGACCGACACTCTGGCAGGCCGGCAGTCTGCAGCAGCAAGTGGGCCCTGGGCCTCCCTGACCACGAGACAAACGGAACACACAGCTTTCCCCTCCACATGACTGAGAGGAAGGGGACAGCACTTGTCGTAGGTCGAGGAAAGGCCTTCTGCCAGGCCAGAGGCATCAGTGAGTTTGAGGTTCTTGAAGACGAGGGACAGTGTGAGTGGATTTGGGGGTTACTCATGCTGGAAGGGTGGGTGTAGGAGGCAGACGCCCGCTGAGGGGTAACAAGGAAGCAGGTATGTGGACAGAGATAGAAATCAGTCCCCTGAAGACGGCTGCCTTGCCCAGCACACCCCACGGTTGACCTGCCACGTGATCCCACGTGACCCTTACCTCCACCCACTCTACAGGTGAGGAAACTCGAAGTCCAAGGGAGTTAAGTGGCCTGCCCGCTGTTGTGCACCTGCAGTGGTGTGCAGTCCCTCCCAGTGCCCAGGCCTTTACCCCTGGACCACAGGCAGTGCCGCCCGGGGCCCGATGTGTGTCGGCTGCAGGCTTCCCTGCGCACCCACTCAGAGTCAGCCAGGGCGCCTGGAAGGCCTGGCAGGGAAAATGGCAGACTCCGTGCACAGCGGGAGCAGATGAGGTGATTGTTTACTTCTTCCTGGAATAGAGTTAAGCCCCAATGGGTATGTCTTTCCCCCAATGTACAGAACGTGGACTTTTTTGGCCTTAGGAATTTCTAGGAAGGAGAGTTTACTGTCTGTTTTGTTCCATGGAGAGGTCAGAGCAAAATCTGGACCGGTCTGGTCGTACAGAGCCCACAGACTAGCCGGGCACTTCCACCCACTCCCAGACCAGAGCCCAGCCTCCTGCTGCCCAGGCAGGGGGAGGGACCGAGACTGTTCCATGACGCGACTGCTTCCTCCAGAGGCCATCCGACGCCTCCCTCGCCCTCACTGGAGCTGACTCCTAGCAAAAGACATTGCTTGCACAAGGCGAGCACGGTGACATTTTCCTTTGCTGGAGACAACTCACCCCCAGTACCCCATCCATCTTGCCCTGTTCCATGTAATTCTTTAGCGCCCGCCACTCATGCAGCAGGGAGGGTATCTGTCCTCACGATCCTCCAGGCCCTCCTGATTTCTTTTTGAAAACTCTTGATGCAGCCGGTAGCTCAGTTGGTCAGAGCATCATCCTGATGATACACTAAGGTTGTGGGTTTGATCCCCAGTCAGGGCACATACAGGAATCAACCAATGAATTCACAAATAAGTAGAACAACAAATAGGTGTTTCTCTCCCTCACCCTTCCTTTCTCTCTAAAAGCAATTTTTAAAAAGTTTTTTTTTTTTTTTTCTTAAAGGAAAGAAAATCCTTGATGCAATGATGGAGTCTACCAGCTTTTTTTCTTTGCTTTTTCGGCCCTGGGGAATTTTACCTAGCACCGTGGGTTGCTGGGTGCTGCTGTGTTCAGGACATGTTTGGAAGGTGAAGGGAGGAGAGGAGCTTCCAGAGTCGAGGCAGGCAGGGAACACCCACAGGGGGGCAGGAGAGTCGGGACTGGGCCTGGAGGCCGAACGCAGCCCCCACTGAAGTTCCCCATTCCAATGCGGGGGCACACGTGGGAGTCCTAGGAAGACGGCAGAACTCCAGGAAAAGATGAAAATCAGGAGGCCCAAGTGATTTTTGTCAGAACCGCTCCAACATTAGGAAGGTCTCAGTCTTTCCCTGAGCAGGATGCATCCTTATTCCAACTCTCCTGTGCCCCCAAAGAAGTGTCTAAGATGTGGGTTACAGTCCACCAGTGGGTCATTTAAAATTTTTTAAAAATCCAATCAGTGGGGCATGACCAGCATTTTTAAAAAGGGAACTGGAATAGAAAATACCAGAACTCACAATGGTAAGGCTAAGTGTAGTTTGGTAAAGCTTTGTGGACACTCAGTTTGTAATGTAAGATGTATTTTATTCAAAAAAGATCTCACCCTGGCTGGTGTGGCTCAGTGGATTGAGTGACAGTTTGTGAACCAAAGGGTCACCGGTTCGATTCCTGGTCAGGGCACATGCCTGGGTTACACGCCAGGTCCCCAGTGGGAGGTGTGTGAGAGGGAACCATACATTGATTCTTCTCTCCCCCACTTCCCCTCTGTCTAAAAATAAAACCTTAAAAAAAAAACAATACCCCCTGCTGAAAGATCTGGGGAAAAAAATTTTTTTAAAGGTGCTTGTTTCTAGAATGGGACATTTCATGTAGTGTCCTGTGATAATTCTGGTAGAATTTAAATTAGCAGTCCTGCCCTGACCGGTGTGGCTCTGTGGCTGGGAATCATCCTGCGAACCAAAAGGTCATCAGCTGGATTCCTGGTCAGGCACATGCCTGGGCTGCAGGCCAGGCACCAAGTCTCACTGTCCGTCACATCCAAGACACAACCAATTGGTGTTCCCTTCATACATCAATGTTTCTCGCCCTCCTCTCCCCTCTCTAGAAATAAATAGACAGAATATTTAAAATAAATAAGGAAGCAAGTATTCATATAAAGAAAGCACATACTGAAATTTATTTTAAAAGGGAAGATCCCTTTTATTAAACCTGTACATTTTACTCTCTTCAGAATCCTAATTTTAAAAAAAAATTTTGTTTCTGCTTATTTAAAAATGAAAAAACCCACAAATCAAACGAAACTATTAAAACATTACTTTTGTGATGGGAAAGGAGGCAAAAAGGCTTCAACATGAACAAAGAAAACTATCCCTGGAGTAAAGGAATCAAAGAGGAAGTGACTTCTGGTCTGGGGCTGGGCTGGTCCGAATGTGAACCATTAGAAGGTTTCCAAAGTGAACCTGCCCCGGGAGAACCAGGAAGCAGCCCTCTTGGCTTCTGAAGTACCAAACAGACAAAAAGCCCTAATAATCACAAAAATACAAATCAATCACTCTACTGTAAAAAGCACACACACATTCTATAGTTCTCTCCCCTCTCCCTCCCCAGGTTCTCTTCGTGGACAGTGGATCCTGAATCCTGGAGAAAGGTGGCCTCCCGGGGTCGAGGCGTTCACAGCACAATCGTGTTCTTCACCAGATGCTCCTTATCATCCTCGGAACTCCAGAGAGTGTGGAGGGTGCGCTCCTGGTTCCTCCGTGCCGTCCTGACCAGGCAGACTACGGAGGCTCCCAGCAGGACGATCAGGGCCATCACGAAGAGCCCTGCCAGGACCACCACTGGGGATGGGAGAGAGGCCTCAGAACTGGTGGGATGAGGACAGCCACGGCCAGAGTGGGGCAGCTCAGGGCTTAGGAAGGTCGCAGGTGCCCTAGGGGCTCAGGGAGAGGACCCAGCAGCCCCGAGCCCACATCCCCCCACCCAACTGGGAAGGTCTGGAGAACTGACACGGCCCACCCATCCCGGAAGAACAGCCCCAACACGCTGGTTCCTGACAAACATGAGGGGCCGCACTGTGTGCACACAAACAGTGACTGTTGGGTTCCTTCTTTTTGAGCCAACAGCCCCACTTACACTATTTCCCTCCACCTCTTAGGGGCAAGCTGTACAGGAGTCCCAAGCCCACGTAAAAAACACATCTCTGGCGTGTGTGGAAACATAAAACCCCAGGTATTGTGTCCACTCTGCCCCCACCATCAGCCCCAGACAAAGGTGGGCCCGAGGGTGGCTGGATGGCTGACTGTGGAATGAGGTAAGGGCAGAGACAAGGGTTTGTTCAGGGCAGTGCTGCTAGGGGACCCTCGTGCTCCTAAAGGCCTTGGTAAATCCAACAGTGCTCACCCCACTGGTGAGTGAAGATGCTTTCTTTCCAGGTGGGACTCCACCTAAGGAATGCGGCTCCTATGGCAACTATCCAGTTGCCTCTCCCTGCCTGGCTACAGAATCAGATAGGGGCGAGTCCCTCTCCACCTCTACCCTACCCCACCAACACTCCTGATGGCCTGCTTTCTGCCCAGGCCTGGCACACCAGTTCTGGCTTTGCCCCTCCTCTACAGCAGAGCAGGCAGCAGGCCAGGTCAGGGCTCCTTACTAGGGAAACAGGTGGAAAGAGACCAAACCCGTGTGGCAGGTCCTTTTGCAAACACTGTCCTCCCTGACTCAGCTCAGAATCAGAAACAAAAGCGAGAGGCCCAGCCCCCTTGTCAGACCACACTGCCTGGGGATCACACTGGCTGTGCCTCGCACCCAGCAAGTCTCCAACTTCCTTCTTGTCACCCACAACCAGCTCTGTCCGCCCCAGGACCAGAGTTCCCGCTAAACCTGGAGTCAGACTCAGGCCTGCGTGCAGCAGACCCCGAGTGCCCAACAGCAGGACTCGCGCCCTCCAGCACCCCCTAGCTGCTTCACTCCAGCCCCCGCCTATACTCAGTGGTAGGACAAACATCTACCACACATTCCAAGCTGCCTGATTGTTCCTGTGCAGAAACACGACTTTCTACCAAAAGATGTTTGTGGTGAAGGATGATGTGTCCAAGACAACATGAGCCTGCAAAACACAGCTGAGTTGAGTCAGGCAGGCAGGTGGGGGGGGGGGGGCGGCGGCTAAAGGCCACTTACCTTTAGTGCTGCGGGGCAGGACAGGATACAGCTGCTTGCCTGGAAGAGAACACACAACCCCAAGGTCAGCTCCCGGTCCCCTTCCCCCGGAAAACTGCTGCCTCCTGAAGACCCCCTCAGCCCCGGGCCTTCACAGTGGGCTCTTTCTGAGGCACTACTACTTCTGGTTCTTCAAGGCCTTGTCACCTTGGTGGGGACCTAGCACATGTCTAGGGGCCAAAGCTTACCTGTTCCCCACCAGGGAGCCAGAGAAGGATGGAGGCGAAATGGTAGCCTTTCCACAGCCTTTTTTAGGGATGGGGGATGGACTTGGGGAGGGCCGTCCACCCGCCATAGCTTCTTGGATACAGGGATCAGGCAGACTCACCGAAGCAGTGGCTCATGCATGCCTCCTTGGAGAGGTAGTTGTTTTTATTGCCCCGGCACCCTCCATAGACAAAGTTATCACAGGAGTTCTTCTCGGCATCAAAGTACCAACGCAGGAAGGATGCGCGGCAAGGCCCTGTGACTGCCTTGGCAGTGCAGTGTTCTGGGAGCGGAAGGCCCGAGAAGCACAAGTGAGCAGGGCGCAGAGGAAAGTGGAGCTAGAATGCCCCTGGGCAGTCACACAGCTGCCAGCCTAGGGAAAGCCGTCTCTCTGCCATAGAAACCGGTCAACTACAGACGTGCTCAGTCCGACCCACTCGACACCTCCTCCACATTTATAGCACCCTCCTCGGTGCAGCCTATGTTGTTGTGGGGGTTCCCCTACCAGGCACTGTTTCAGGCACTTTCCACGCATTCCTCGGTCTCTAGATCTGTCCTGGGCCCCAGTTTTTATACTCAGGGACTCAGAGGCACAGCTAGAGCCACCTGCCCACAGCCACACAGCTGGTGCACAGGACCTGCAACGACACCTCCTCCTGCGCACAGCCTCCTGCAGCTGCTGCCTCGGGGGTTCCCATGCATTCCTTCCACCCCTCGGACAGGCCGGGAAGCCCCAAGCTGCAGTTTCCTTAGTGGAAATCCTGAGGTGTGTCACAATTCCAACTAAGTAAAGAAAATACGTTTTGCCCACATATATTTTTTAAAAGTTATACTTTCTACTATCTAAAATGAAAAATAAATTAAAAAAATTATACCTTCGTAGTCGAAAATGTCACTGGAAGGGTCATCAAAATCCCGCCTTCCGGGAACTAAAACACAAACACCCATGTCAGGGAGGCTGGGGCAGTCACAGGACATGTGGACTGGCTGGGGCTGAGTCTGAAAGGGCCCACTGAGGGACTGTGGACAGTGGCTTCTAGAAGGAAGGGTGTGGATCTCGCCTTCATGGGCAGCTTTGCTCCACCACCTCCAGTTCCAATGGGCTCTACGGCACACCCTGAATGAACGCCGGTGGGGAGGCCGCCTCCACTCCAGGGGTTGGTATGAAAACTAATCCCAGCCACAGTATCTGGGGTGATGAGGAAACCAGTCCTGTTCACTCTCTACACAGCGAAGAGTCCCCTCCCTCACTCTCCTGGGGAAACTTTCTTCTGTAACAGGACTGAAATCAGAGCTATTATGCCAGCCCAGGGTGCTGGATGACTTTGGAGATGCCGGCTTCGGAATTAACAGTGAGCACAGGCAAAGCAACAGCCAGGACGGTCACAGGACTCCTGGCCTAGCAAACCTAGAGAGTGACTCTCGCCCAACATCCAGCTTTCTGCAAGTCACAGAGTAAACAGTTACTCTCACATGAGCACTGGTGTCACCGTCAGAGCCAAGGAGCAACTGGCGTGTGACCACTAGCCTACCGGGGACCGTCCTCCAACGGGGTGGGGGCAGATTCCCTCCCTCCACAGCAGGTCTTGCCCAGCAGGGCCCACTGACTGGGAACTGGCCTTCGGGAAAGCTGGGCTGGACTTGCTAGTGTATCTACACCACTCACCCCAGGCTCCTAAAGCTGAATCCTTAATCATAAAGGAGGAATAGGGCAGCTGCTGTCAGCACTACAAAGCAAACTAGAACAAAGCTTGAGAGCAAGGACTGCCGTGGGAATGGAGGCAGGGTGGCAGAGGACAGGACTCAGCATGGGGAGGGGATGGAAAGGACCACAGGGAGCAGAGGAAACAGAACAGGCCAGGAGAGGTGGGGGTGGGAGGCAGCAAGATAACAGAGGTCAGCCCAGAGAGGAGGAAGGGGCCTGAGCCACATGGGAGGCAACCACAAACCCCTGACCCGCAGGAGGAAGCTGAGGCCCGCTCAGAGGCTCTGCAGAATCCCTCGGCCCTCCTTTCTGTTAAAGATGCTGGCAAGGAGCCAAAAGGTGGCAGCCCAGGCAGAGCCCTTGTTTGCCAATGCTGAGCAAACGGAACCAGAGGGTGGAAGCCCTCGTACAAGTCGCAGATTACAAAGGTCCTTTCAGTCACCCCTCTGGACGGCCTCATTCAACCCGCATCCTTTAAGAACGTACCACTTGGGAGAGAGGAATCTGTTCCATTCCTGCTGGTGGCCAGGCCATCAATGGTGTTCTCTACAAAGGCACAAAAAAACCGACCAGTGAGAAAGTGCACCCTCCTCCAAGATTGCCAGTGAAACTAGACAAGCTGTGTCCCTGAGCGGTCGTGCCCTGTGGGCCTCTCACGGCTACTCCCATTTCTACGTTATGTGGGCCTTTCAACGCACATTCGGGACCACAAGCCTGACAGAACTTGGAAATAAGGAACCGAGATTCTCCTTGTGGGTTAAACTTGAAGATCAACTCACTGGGAACTGGAGCTAAGATGTGTGAAATGAATGTAAAAAGATAATGTGATTTTCAAGGTCAAATAACCTGTTAACTGTACTATCCCATCTACTGAATTAAAAAGGGGGTGCACAGCAATGTAAGTGTACTTAATGCCATTGAACTGTACACTTATAAATGGTTAAAATGGTAAATTTCATGTTATGTGTATTCTCTCTCTCTCTCTCACATGCGCAGTTGGGTGAGGTGGAGAGGCTAGCTGCTTAAGGAAGCACAAAAAAGGGAGAGCTGGCAGGGTCCGGGAGGGAGGGACCTTGGCTCCTCATCTCCTTACTGGTCCTGACAGACACAGACCTCTGGAGAGGCACAGGGCCGGCCTGACCAGATGCCACCGAACATCCACATCACAAACCAGCTCCCCTTGTCTGGCCTCTCTCATCAGGCAACCTTCTGGGAATGTGGCCGAGAGAACTGCCTACGTGGATGGACTCCAGGTGCAGGTCAGGGTTGCTGCGTGTCTGGTCCCCTGGGCGGTTCTGGTTCTCATCATGAATTAATAAACTGGCACTCTCATTCCCACGTGGCTTCCCACAGAGCTTGCCTGCCTAGGAGACAATATGCTGGCCAAACGCTCCAGCACCGAGCTGCCCCGGCAGTCCGAGCTCTCGTACAGGTGCACGAAAGACAGTGCCCAGAAAGAGCTTTCTAGGCCCTGAAGCCTGGAGCCAGACTCTGAGCCAAAAACAGCTGTATGTCTTCTGCCAGCAAAGCACAACCACCCCTGCCCCCTGTAGTGACCTCCTGTTTTAATGCCTTACTGCCTGCTGCTTGCACTCCTAAACAACTATCTTCCTGGGAAAATAAGGAGCAACCGGAACAGGGAGGTACACTTCCCACAGTCAACTCTTCTTTCTTAAGAGATGTTATTTTTTTATTTTTAGGGAGAGGGGTAGGGAGAAAGAAAAGGAGAGAAACATGGATGTCAGAAACATCACCCCCAACCAAAGACGGAACCCACAGCCCAGGCATGTGCCTTGACTGGGAACCAAACTAGTTACCTCTCACTTTGCAGGCCGATGCCCAACCAACTGACCCACCCTGATCAGGGCCCTACAGTCAACTCTTGATTACGGAAGAACACAAAAAGTAACAAAAATATTCTTCTTAATTCCTCCCCCCACACTGGACCCTAGCTGATGATGGAAAATTACAATGCAATTTTCCGCAGTCACCATGTGGTCAAGTTGCCAGCTGCCCCTGAAAGGGGAGGAGCTTGCCTGTACGGTCCAAGAACAATATCCTGCCACCCCAGCTTCCCAAACACTTGCTGAGCACCTGCTGGGCACCAGGCACACGAAGACCAGGGAGGCATTCCTAAGGCGCTCAGTCACTGGCGGGCTTGTGTGCTCCACGCCGTTTCAAAGCTCCAGGCACAGCCACTGAAGACCACTGTTTCCGCTCCCTCTGTACACACGTTTATCTGACCTTTGACTGCAGAGCACAAGACCCACTGAGATGATGGCCAGTGACTGAGGAGACATAAAAGCCCCACAAAGACGCAGGACCTGGACTCGCAGACTGGTGGGGCACAAGGAGCAGCAAAGGCACCAGCACATCCTGACACAGAATCAGAATCCAGAGTCCTAATGTCAATGCCAAGCCATCAAGAAAGAATGTGAGAAGTCAGTGTAACGATGTTAGGGAGACTGCCAATGAAAACGCTTGACAGTTTGGCTGGCCAAATCCTTGAGTCTCTGGAACACTTGGGAAGCAGCAGGCCCCAGGGACCAATGTCTCATTGCCATCAAGAGGTCCCTCGCAGCTCAGTGTGGGGCTTTAAGTTTTTATTTAAATAGTGAGACTGTCAGGGTGAATGCTATCTTGATTTCACAGAATCCTTGCAGGTGAGGCCTGGGAGAAGGATGGACTCCAGGAAGTATGTTCTAGTTTTAACTTGACTCAGAACTTGGCTGGCTGGGTGAGCTCCTCAAGTCATCTGTCCCAGAGGTAAAAATAATCCAAATGCCCAGAGAGCGAGTAGAGCAGCCTGTCTGAGTGCACCTAGGGACTCTGCTCAAGGGGAAGCCACTTCCTCCTGCACTGAGTCTGGTACAGGACTTGCGCTCAGTAGTGGGAGAAAGGAAGCTGTGGGGAGACGCAGTCCCGCCCCCATCTCCTGCTCTAGCTGTGAGACCACTGTGTGGGCGACCTTCGCACCGTGCCTGTCTCTTCTGCTTTTTAGACCCCCAGGTTCAGCTGTGAGGAACTAGTAAAGAGCAAAAGGCACCCACATCCCAATGAATAAACTGACCCTAATAACATTTCCTCAACTACCATTGTCTGACCTGTGAAACCAGCACATTTCTCAAGACACTTCTCCTTGGTCAGGTAATTATTGTCATTCCCACCACAGCCTCCATATACGAACTGCTGGCAGGATCCGTCCGTGGCATTGTACCACCATCTGCGGAAGGCGGCCCGGCATCTTCCCACTACCTTTGGAACTCGGCAAAAGTCTAAAACAAGAAGCAGAGACCAGTTAGCTCAGCAGGGCAACCCCGGCAGCAGAGAACAGGCCCAGACCCGCAGGAGAAGGCCCACAGTTTTCCAGAGCCCCTGGAGGAGGGCCAGAGCCTCAGTTCGAGCAGTCCCTCTGGGAGCTGCTTCTACACTGTTGGTGATTCCCTCCTTGTGCAAGAAAAAAGCACATCATTAGCAACAAAGATATCAACTCACACAATGGAACCATATTTTAGTTGCATGTTGATTTTGTGCCTGCCTCCATTATCAAAGACACACACACATCCAGTACAGAATTATGACATTCAAAGGCGAAAAAGAGACTTCAAGGTCCTTCTGAATATATGTCCCATCACACAGCAAGGGGAGCTGGGCGCTGAAAGACCAGGGCAGGTGATGGGAGGCCAGGAAGCACACTGGCACTCTTAGCACCCCTCATGACCAACCTAACCTTCCCCCCTTCCCCTTCCTTTTCCTCTTGCCCTCCCTTCATTTCCCTTAAAGAAAAAATATATATATTTAGCCCTATCTGCTGTGGCTCAGTGGATTGAACGCTGGCTGGAAAGCCAAAAGGTCTCCGGTTTGATTCCCAGTCAGGTCACATGCCCGGGTTGCAGGCCAGTTCCCTGGCTGGGGGCATGTGAGAAGCACCCAATTGATGTTTCTCTCCCTCCCTTCCCCTTCTCTAAAAATAAATACATAAAATCTTTAAAAATATAGAACAATTTTTAAAAAGTTTATTAATTTTAGAGAAAAGGGGAGGGGGGAGACAGAGAGAGAAACACCTATTGGTTGCTTCCCATACGCACCCCAACTGGGGGTCAAACCCCTAACTTTCTGGTGCACAGGGTCATGCTCCAATCATTTGAGCGTCCCGGCCAGGGTGAGAAACGTTCATAAACTTCCCTGTTCATTCTCTGTCCCAGCTGGCCATTTCATACTTAAATTTCCACAAACACCTAAGAAAGGCCCCGGCCAGGTGGCTCAGTTGGTCAGAGTGTCACCCCAATATGTGGAGGTTGAGAGTTCGATCTCTGGTCAGGGCACACACAAGAATCAACCAATGAATGCAGAAATTAGGTGGAACAACAACTCGATGTTTTGCTCTCTTTTCTCCCTTCCTCTCTCTAAAATCAGTAACTAAATTAAAAAATGAATAAGCTGCCCTGGCTGGTGTGGCTCAGTGGATTGAGTGCCATCCTGTGAACCAAAGGGTCCCCAGTTCCACTCCCAGTGTAGGGCACATGCCTGGGTTGCAGGCTGGGTCCCCAGTTAGGGGTGCACAAGAGGCAACTACATATTGATGTTTCTCTCCCTCTCTTTCTCCCTCCTCCCCCCCAACAAATAAATAAAAGCTTAAAAATAAATAATCTGAGAACTTACTATTTCTTTTTTTTAAATGAAAGAATTCACTACCTACTACGAGGGCGAGGGTGGAGAATGGGGGAAAAGGTACAGGGAATAAGAAGATAAATGGTAGGCACAAAATAAGATGAGGGGAGATTAAGAACAGTATAGGAAATGGAGAAGCCCAAAGAACTTACATGTATGACCCATGGACATGAACTAAGGGGGGCGGGTGTGGGTAGGAGGGGGCTGCAGGATGGAGGGGAATAAAGAGGAGGGAAAATATGGGACAACTGTAATACCAAAACCAATAAAATATACTTAAAAAAAAAAAAAAAAGTACCACCCTGGCTGGTGTAGCTCAGTGGATTGAGTGCGGGCTGTGAACCAGGCATCGCAGGTTCGATTCCCAGTCAGGGCACATGCCTAGGTTGCAGGTCATGTCCCCCAGCAACCACACATTGATGTTTCTCTCTCTCTTTCTCCCTCCCTTCCCTCTCTAAAAATAAATAAATAAAATCTTTTTAAAAATTCTTAAAAAAAAAAGTACCTTACCGGGACATGTGACAGCAATAGCATCATGCAGCACACCCAGAAAGGCAAATCAATAGGACAGGATATGGGTTAATGGCTCCTGGTGCTAGGGAGTGTGGTGGGGGAGTCACTGCAAATGGGCCCAAGGGTCTTTGAGATGACCGAAATGTTCCAAAATTGGATTGTGGGGATGGTTGTACACTTTGTAAATGTTCAAAAATCACTGGACTATATGCTTAATATTTTTTTAAAGTCCACATAAATCACTTAAAATTCATAATTTATTTACTTTTAATTTTTATTCCTTACCTGAGAATGTTTACTGATTTTAGAGAGGAAGAGACAGACAGAGAAAGAAACATAGAAGTGAGAGAAAACATTGACCGGTTGCCTTCTGTACGTGCCCTGACCTGGGATCAAATCCACAAGATTTTGGTGCACAGGATGACATTTCAACCAACTGAGCCACCTGGCCAGGGCTGGACTGACTGTATGCTTAAAACAAGTGATCTTTGGTATGTAAATAATACTTTAATAAAGCAGTATTTTTAAAAAAGATTTTTATTTATTTTTAGAGAGAGGGGAAGAGAGGGAGAAAGACAGGGAGAGAAACAGTGACATGTGAGAGAAACACTGATCAGCTGTTTGCCTCCTGCATGCCTCCAACCAGGGACCTGGCCCACAACCCAGGCACGTGCCCAGACTGAGAATTGAACCAGCGACCCTTTGGTTTGCAGGCTGGTACTCAATCCACTGAGCCACACGGGCCAGGGCTAACAAAGCAGATTTTAAAGAAAATAAGGATATCCCTGACCAGTGGGGCTCAGTTAGTTGCGCACCATCCCGCAAAGTGAAAGGGCGCTGGTTGCAGGTTCAGTCCCAGGTTGGTCACATACAAGATACAACTCTTCCATCAGTGTTTCTCCCCTTTTCTCCCTCTCTCCCCTGCTCCCTTGAAAAATCAGTAAATAGGGAAAAAACTCTTTTAAAAATAACCAATAGGGACACCTTTTGTCCATAACACACCAACCAGAACTAGCTGGGTATGCATTTGGAGCAGGTACTTTTGACAGTGTGCCAAAGGTTACAAAACATACCCAATTAACACAGCCCGGGGAAAACAAGGCAGGAGAGCTCTCTGGTATATGATTCATGCCTGGTCGAATGTCAGTGGCAGCACTGCTACCAAGATAAAACCGTGAGGATTCACACCAGATCGACTCACTCGTGACCCCTAACGGAAATCAACATCATGGCAGGGAGCACCCAACTACTTACCAGGGGCAGCCGCAGCCTGCCAGTGCCCCACCAAGCTGAGAGCCCTGGAAATCACCCTGACTGCTGTGTGTTCTTGTTTTCTGAGTAGTTGCAGGTATATAGACTTTTGGACAAAGACCCAAGGGTGGAACTGTACACTTTAAATGGGTGAACCATATAGTATGTGAATTGCACCTCAAAATAAAACCCGAGCCCTGGCCAGGCAGCTCAGTTGGTTAGAGCATCGTCCTGATACGCCAAGGTTGTGGGTTTCATACCTAGTCAGGGCACATACGAGAATCAACCAATGAATGCATAAATAAGTGGAACAAAATTGATGTTCCTTTCTCCCTTCCTCTTTCTAAAATCAATAATAAAGTTTTTTTAAAAAAGTAGAAAAGATAAAACAAAACCCAAAAGAGGGCTGAACAAAGCTCAAGGCAAGAATGACCAGACAACCAATTCAACAGGGTGACCACCATATAAAGGGTGGAAATTTGGTGGCTTTCCATAAGCAGGGGTACCAGATACACACTCTGTGCAGGTATGGGAGTCCGAGGGTTTGTAAAGAGGGGAAAAAAGGCCTATCCAGGAGTGGGTGGCAGTTTCCTTGGGGAGGTCAGTCAACACTGCCCAGAATGTGGCCCTCACTTACAGGCGCGCGTGCACACACACACGAGACACAGGGGTGCTGACTCCTGCTACCAAGGCAGGCACACGTGAGGATACTAAGAAAACAGCCGTCAGGGGAATCAGCTGTACGTCTCCATTCACCGGCACACCACCTCGGAGAGCCAGCTGGACCGCAGCATGTCGCTTGGACTCAAGGAAGAGAAATTTACTGCAGGTTCTCCTCTGCACATCCTCTCTCGGGTCTGCCTCTGGACGCATCTTTCCAACCTGGAATGTTCTTTCGACAGCTGTGCCCACCCCTTCCTTACCAATCCTTTGGGCCTGGGAGGCCATTCTGTCTCAGACAGCTGCTTTCAATTACCACACACTCTTTTCCTAGTTTATGCTCAAAAGCAGCCTATTTTCAGGTTCCTTGGGTTGAGTAGGAGACGGAGAGACTTCGCTTTTGTCCCAGGGAAACTTAAAAATGTCTCTATTATAACAGAAAACTTAAGAGAAAAAATACAGTCTGTCTGGAAAGACAGAATATTGATAATTGTTGAAGCTGAATGATAAAACTGTTAGGGGTCTATAGGGGCCCATAAAACTGTTTTCACTACTTTGTTGTGTACATTTGAAAATTCCTATAATAAAAAAAGAGAAAAGGTTATCTTTTGAGTCAAATTTTATTTGACTGAAAGTAAAAGAGCTCTAAGTTGCAGATGAACTGGCCGAAGCTAGGCTCAGTGAAGGTGGCAGTCACTGTCCCCTTGCTGTGTCGAGGCAAGTCCTCCCTCCTGTGAGCTCTGCACTGAACGGAGCGGAATCTCATTTGTCACATGCTTTCACTAACTACATTGCTTTTGGGCCTGTGATATAAATTTTTACTCTCTAGGTTTGAGAGAAGTAAACTCATGAAAAATAACTTTTTTTTTGCTCGTTTGTTTCCAAGGAGACAGCATTCCTCTGGTAAACACAGACTATGCATTCTTGACTTTCACCCCAAACAACATCAACACATTTTCTCTTTCATTGGTCTCCAAAAAGCTTGTACGAAAAGTCAGAAATACTTTCAGTATGTAAGATGGCTTCCACGACTTACCTTCCTCAAAAGAACTTTTTAAAAAAGTCAGTGTACTATACTTTGGTAGACCAAAATAAAAACGCAGAGCACTACTTATTTCTTGACACCCGTTTCCTGCCCTCACCAAGCACTACGTCAGGCACATCATGTGCACTGCTTCTAATGGTCACGACAAAACGGTGAATCATGCAGTAAGATCCACACTTTACAGACAAGGACACAGCCCTGGCTGGGCGGTTAGGCTAAGTGAGCAGCAGACGTGGGTGTGCACTGGATCCACAGTGGTCTGATTAGGGAGTAATGACCTAATGTAATGAACGACCCCTTGGACTGGAAAATCCACAGGCAGTGGAGAAAACAACATTCCTGAAGATCTTCATTGGCATTTCAGGGCTCACCAAGGCCAGGCCCTCAGCCGGGCCTCTGTTTTCAGTCACACTCTCTGACAGGGCCAGAGACAACGTTATACCAAAGCAACTGGCCAAGGCGGAGGGATATTTGGTCGGACAGTCCAAGAAGCTCTTTCTTAATAATTCTATTATTTTGGAGATGACAAAATGATATACTGGTCTTAGAGTAGCATTAAGAAATAATCATGAAAGATGTCTTACATTCTACTTGTATATTCACAAAAGCTAATGCAAAATTAAAAACGTCATATGTTCTTAAAATGCAGAGTAGGAAAAGCTGAAGGGAACTGAATTTGGATACATTCGCTTCAGAATATGCAAAAGTAGAATTTCTGCCTTCAAGAAACAGTAATATTCTCTTGGAAAACCATCAGAAATGGTTAAAAATCACACGGTACCGCCCCAGCTGGTGTGGCTCAGTGGACTGAGCGCTGGCCTGTGAACTGAAAGGTCGCTGGTTCAATTCCCAGTCAGGGCACATGCCTGGGTTGTGGGCCAGGCCCCTGGGTCGGGGGTGTGCGAGAGGCAACCAACTGAGGCTTCTCTTATACACTGAGGATTTGCTCCCTCTCTTTCTCCCTCCCTTCCCCTCTCTCTGGAAATAAATAAAATCATAAAAAAATCACTACATGATATATGAACCATTTAGTTTTAAAACCCTGGCAGGCATTTTGAACATTAGCTATTACAAAATTGCCAAACAGGTGAGTCTTTGTCATGGAAAACAGGTTTCTCAGGTTATAAAATCACTAGAACTTTAACCAAGACACCAGCCAACAGCTCAGACAATTTCCCTCTGTGCGAAGCTGGCTGGAATCCTCTGCTGTCACCTCCTAACACGGACATCACAGAAAAGTTAGCCTGGTTTCAGGCTCCCAGGCACTGCCAACCTACTTTAATTCACAGGCTGAGGAGGATGGTGTCTACTTATTCTTCAAAAATACAGAACTGCGGCTGTGCTGACTCTGAAAAATAAGTTTACCTTAATAAAATATTTCAAACATTCTGAAAAGTGGAGAAAACATCCTAACACTGGTGTATCCACTTCTCAGCTTTACCAAATTCTAACAATTTAAAGGACTAAAACACTGATAGAGCTGAAATACTTTGTATACCCCGTACTTCAATTCCACTTGCAATTAACAACTGCCTTGAACTTGGCGTTCTTTTACTCATGTTTTCATACCCATTCAGAGTCAGTTTACTTTTAAGCTTTTAAAACAAATAGAAAATGATTTTCCTAGGACTGTGGCCCTTACACTTCTCACTCCCGTGAGTGTTATAAGTGAAAGAACACCTTGGCTCCCTGTCAGTCTTGTAAGAAGGCCCGATCCTCTCACAAGCCTGCAGCCTGTCCTGAAATGGCCTTCCTCCTCCCAACCCTGTGTCTTCTCTAAAGCAAACGCCAGCAAACTTTATGAGGGGCCAAACAGCACAAACAGGCAGTACTTGCTTTGCATGCCAGTATGGGATCATGCAAAACAACAGGAAAAAAATGTGACTGTTGCAAGACCTTTAAAGTTTTTTGGTCAAAACATTAAAAACTGTGGGTTATAAAGGTATATTATAAAAAACCAGTAAAACAAACATTTGCTTAGCACATAAGTTAAAACATTAGGAACTTGAGCCCTGGCTGGTGTGGCTCAGTGGACTGAGTGCAGGCCTGTGAACCAAGGGGTCACCAGTTTGATTCCTGGTCAGGGCATGTGCCTGGGTCCCAGCGGGAAGCGCGTGAGAGGCATCCACACATTGACGTTTCTCTCCCTCTTTCTCCCTCCCTTCCCCCTCCCCATAAACATCTTTTTTTAAAGTTTAAATTCCTTTGTAAAATAAAAATTGCCATGCATACTTTGAACAGTGATTGAGGTGATCTTCAGTCTAGTGTAACTTAGGATATGGAGCAAGCATTTTCTCAACTAGCCCAAGGCAACTGTCATATTTCCTTCTAGTTTTGTATCAGCCTCCAGCTTTTTATCCTTTGCTCTTTCAATGTAATAGAATTAGTCTAAGAGTTACTTTACTTCTTGTGGAGGTTTTTGCCCATGTTATTTCCTCTGAGACATTATCCTTTTTGCCACAACCACTTTCCACATCTCTTTGGTCACTAAGTGGGCCCTCACCAAGTTCCTCTGTCTGCATACCCAGTCTCTCAACTGGATGTAGAATCAACATTCCCACAATCTGCTAGTTCTTCTATCACTCACTGCACTTATGCGCCACCGGAATCTCACTTCTGGCATTACTACTTTTTCTCTTTGCTGCACTGGAGTCTTTTTTTGTCAATTCCCTCTACCGATTAACCATGTTTATAACTGCCATATACGTTTATCACTATATATATATATATCACTATCATATAGGCTTATAGGAAACAAGGAGGCAGCACACCTACATGCTTTGCTGTGTATGAACTAACAGGCGTGCAATGACCAATCACCGTGTGAATGTGCAGTTTACAGTGAAAGCCCGGGAACCCTGTAACCAAGTACTCAGTTACTATGCTGTGGTAACCTGAGCCCTGAAATCTGAGCCCTGTTGTTAGGGGACTCAAATTATTTAATGAAAGTGTGGTGACTGAAATTCTTGCATGTTGAAAACCTTGCAAAGCAAGGCCTGACTTTATTTCAGATGCTGTGGGCCACCAGTTTCCCCCCAACTGTTATTGTAGCATAAGAGCAATTTCAGACAAAATGTAAATAAATAACTAGGGCTTTCATGCCAACAAATCTTTATTTACAGACACTAAAAAAAATTTTTTTAACCTCATCTGAGTACATTTTTCTCCACTGCTTTTAGAGAGAGAGGAAGGGGAAGAGAGAAACATCGATGGGAGAGAGAAGCACCTACTGATCGCCTCCTGCGCCCACCTGGACCGGGGACCAAACCCGCAACCCAGGCATGTATGTGCCTCAACCGGGGATCAAGCTCACGACCTTTCCACTATGGGAAGATGCTCCAACCGACTGAGCCACACTGAGCCACAGCAAGACACTATTAATTTTTTATCTCCCATAATAAAAACACCCTATTCAGATGTTCTACCCTACAGAATTCTCAATCTTACGTGTAGTCAGAAGCCATCACATAGCCTGACAGTGTTCATTCTTTTAAATCTTTATTGTATTTTTTCCATTATCATTTAATCCGCTTATACCACCTGCCCCCCAGAAATCACCACACTTTTGTCCATGTTCATGAGTCCTTTTTCCTTTTTGCTCAATCCCTCCACCCCCCACCTTCTCCCCTTAGTTGTTATCCTGCTCTCCATCTATGAGTCTGTCTCTATTTTGCTTGTTAGTTCAGTTTATTCATTAGATTCCACATATGAGTGAAATCATATGGTATTTGTCTTTCTCTAACTAGCTTATTTCACTTAGCATAATGTTCTCCAGGTCCATCCATGCTGTCGTAAGTGATAAAGCTTTCTTCTTTTTTTTTTACAGCTTAGTACTCCATTGTGTAAATGCTCCATAGTTGTTTTATCTACTCATTTACTGATGGACACTTGGGCTGCTTCCGTTATCTTGGCAACTGTAACTAATGCTGCAATGAACACACAGGGGTGCTTAGGATCTTTTGAGTTAGTGTTTTGGGTTTCTTTGGATATATTTCCTGAAGTGGGATCACTGGGTCAAAAGGCAGATCCTTTTCTAATTTTTGAGGTACCTCCACACTGCTTTCCATAGTGGCTGCACCAGTCTGCATTCCCACCAAGAGTGCACAAGGGTTCCCCTCTGTTCACACCCTCGCCAGCACTTGTTTGTTGATTTACTGGTGATAGGCCATTCTGACGGGTGTGAGATGGTATCTGATCGTGGTTTTAATCTGCATTTTTCTGATGATTAGTGACATTGAACATCTTCAGGTCCTGTGCCCATTTTTTTTTGGGGGGGTGTTGAGTTTTGTAAGTTTTTTTAAATTTTGGATATCACCCCCTTTTCGGATGTATTGGTGAATATGTTCTCTCATCCTGTGGGTTGTCTTTTATTTTGCTGGTGATTTCCTTTGCTGTGCAAAATCTTTTTAGTTTGATGTAGTCCTATTTGTTTATTTTTTCTTGTTTCCCTTGCCTGGGGAGATATATCCTATAAAATATTGCTATGAGCAATGTCCAAGATTTTATTGCCTATGTTTTCTTCCAGGATTTTTATGGTTTGGGGTCCAACATTTAAGTCTCTGATCCATGTTGAATTTATTCTTATGTGTGGTATAAGAAAGTGGTCTAATTTCATTTTTCTGCATGTATCTGTCCAATTTTCCCAACACATTTATTGAATAAACGATCTTTAGCCCATTGTGTGTGCTTGCTTCCTGTCAAATATTAATTTGCTAGAAAGGTGTGGGTTTATTATCTGGGTTCCTATTCTGTTCCATTGATCTATGTGTCTGTTTTTACGTTAGTACCATGCTGTTTTGATTACTATGACCTTATAGTACAGCTTCATATTAGGTAGTGTGATTCCTCCAACTCTGTTCTTCTTTCTCAGGATCACTGTTGCTATGTGGGGCCTTTTGTCGTTCCATATAAATGGGTTCACATTTCTTATACCAGTACTGACCATGTATTATTCAGGTTTATCCTTTGCTATAAAGGCTGTAGCATACTCTTCCATCATTAAAAACAGTTATTCTCTTCCCACTGAAGCCACTTAGAATTCTAAGAGATAATGGTCAAAGAGAAATTATTTGATACAAAAACCCTTAGACATTTGAAAATCATATTTTACACACACACACACACACACACACAAAAGACAAAGCACAGTTTACTCCTCAGTATCAAAAAGCAAAGAAAGTAATGAAGAGTAATATAATTCAAGAGTTTCAAACACCAGGGGCACCTATTACCACAACCACAAAGGGACTGGTTTCCACAGACCTACAACAGCTGAAAATTCACCACCAAAAACATCTTGTTTGTGCCAGTTCATAACTGTGAGACATTTACATAATGGAATGCCCAGAGCTTGTGAAAGACAGGCAAATGTGCATGTGCAGGTAAAGAAAAATCTAAGCTGAAGACAGGGAAAAAGCAAAAGAATGGTTTCTATATTATAATTCCTTTCTTTCTTTCTTTTTTTTTAAAGATTTTATTTATTTATTTTTAGAGAGGGAAGGGAGGGAGAAAGAGAGAGAGAGAGAAACATCAATGTGTGGTTGCTGGGGGACATGGCCTGCAACCTAGGCATGTGCCCTGACTGGGAATCGAACCTGCGATGCCTGGTTCACAGCCTGCGCTCAATCCACTGAGCTACACCAGCCAGGGCTATAATTCCTTTCTTAAACTTGTAATTTAAACACACGTACAAATCTAATCCTTGAGGGGAAGGAATTAAAGGAAGGAGAGAGACTTTTATACATACAGGTTTTCTTTTTCAAACGGGATCCTGTATTTTTGATACAGTTTGAGCCAGCAGCGGCCTTATCTGAACAATGGATTAGGATCCCGTTTGTTTGCTTAAATCTTTCAGTTAAAAAATGTAAGCCCTGGCTGTTGAGGCTCAGTTGGCTGGAGCATAGTCCTGTAACACACATTGTGGGTTTGACCCCCAGTCAGGGTGCATACAGGAGGCAACCAATCAATATTTTCCTCTCACATCAATGTTTCGCTCTCTCCCCTACCCATTCTCTTAAAAAAAAAAGGGGGGGGGGCCTGAGGTAAGGATTAAAAAAAATAACAAACCACATGACTTTAAAACTGAATATACTAAATTCCCCAGTATCTTGAACAGTACTAAGCCACAAGTGTTTGATGAATAGCTATTGTATGTAAATAGGGTGACCACATAAGTTGTTAAAACACTTTTCAAAATGAAAGGGGATATTGTTAATAGTTACCCTAGGACAGGAGAGAGTAATGGGAGGGAAATGGGGACAACTTAATTGAACAACAATAAAAAATAAATAAGTAAAATAGTTACCCTGGGAAGAATGGTGGCACAAACTGGAACCCTGCAAGCCATCCTAATACAAGACATTGACTGGGGATCTGGTTCTTACCCTCCAGGGGTTTATAATTCAATTATAGCCACAAAGCTCCCTTGGATAGAAAAAAGGAAAAAATTTTTAGCTCCCACATAAGCTAAAATATCACAATCACACCCTAAATTCAAAGGGCTTATAAGCCATACAAGGTACAAAGGAAAGGACCAAAGGCTTTGGTATAGGGGAGTGACACAGTAAGGAAGACATTTAGCGAAAGTGTGTAGGACAGATCAGACCTGGTAGGAACTCCAGTAAAGGACCTAAGCCTGCAGGAACAGCTGCCTCTCCCCAGCTGAAGTCACCTGGGGGTATTTTCTTAGCCTCCCTGTGTTTCCTCATTCATGACATGGGAACAACACTACACACAGCAAAAAATGTATAAGCCTCTTAATAAAGCTGGAAAGGGCATAAACCCCACATTCCTTAAAACAACAACAACAAAAAAATTTTATTTACTTGTAGAGAGAGAGGAAGGAGTGAGAAAGAGAGGGAGAGACACATCCATGTGTGGTTGTCTCTCACACCCCCCACCCCACCCCCACCCATGGACCTGGCCTGTAACCCAGGCAAGTGCCCTGACTGGGAATCAAACCAGAGACCCTTTGGTTCGCAGGCCGGTGCTCAATCCACTGAGCCACACCAGCCAGGGAAGACAACCTGGGATTTTTAAGTGGCATCTAGGAGGGAGGTGCAGTTTTGCAGGAGTGAGCCCTTAACCAGTTGGGTCTGTGCTAACTCTGGGTAGTTACTGTCAAAATCGAGTAGGACACTCCATCAGTGTCCACTGAGAACTCGAGAATTACTTGATGTGGAAAAACCCACACATCTGGTGTCAACAGCATTCTGTAGTAAACAGGAGAGTTTCACTTTAAAATCTTTTTAAGTTAGGAAAAAAGGCTAAGAATGTTAGCATGAGAACAACCATGAAGACACTATAAATAAAACTCAGCCCAAGTTGATGTGAAGGCCTCCCTCTATGTGATTTATATCTGTTCTAGACCTAGTTAGCACAAAAGTGTTTTTTGGCAAGTTTCTTAGCAAAAGTCCCCCTTTGTAACCCCCAGGCTATGTTTCCTGCTGAGGAATGCACCATTAATCTTTGAGCCTATCTTGACAATGGCCTGTCTGGGAAAGGGCATTTGCTCACTGCAACCTGAACTCACTAGGGCAAGGAGACTCAGTTGGCTTTCCCCCCACAGGCCCCGTTGAGCTAAATTCCACAGGCCTGCTCAGATATCTTCCTTAAAAACCATTCAAAAGGGAGGGTTCTCTTCGATATAGAGGCCAATAACATAAGACTTGTGAAGATTATAATAGTTTTTGATCCATTAGATGCACTTAAAACATTTGGTATAAAGCTTTGAATAAAGAGAGATACCATACTTTTTTTAATATTTTACTTTTATGAAGACCAGACTAACACAGGGACAGTGGGAATGAAATAAAGAGAAGGGTGACACACTTCACTGGAAAGTCCAACTGAATGTGGTGACTGACAGGATGTAGGGGATATGGAAACCAAAAGTACAACCTCAGGTCAGAGAATTGATTAAACCAACTCAATCCCTCCCTCCCTTGGTTTTCTACTGTGTGACCATCTGCCATGCCTAAAATGACAAAATTCCTTATCTTCATCTAAGGTAAGACAATGGAAAACTACCACACAGATCCAAGTCCCGCACCACTAGATTATTATGAGATTAAGAGTTCAGGGGCAGTGCTGGCCAGTGTAGTTCAGTGGTTTGAGTGCTGGCCTGCAAACCAAAGGGTTGCCAGTTCGATTCCCAGTCAGGGCACACGCCTTCGATGCCCAGTCAGGGCCAGGTCCCCAGTTGGAGGTGTGTGAGAGCCAACCACACACTGATATTTCTCTCCCTCTTCCTCCCTCCCTTCCCCTCTGACTAAAAATCAATCAATCAATCTTAAAAAAAGAGTTCAAGGACAGAAAGCCCAAGGTCAGTAGTGGAGAAAATTAAAAAACACACCATGGTTACCCATTTGCACTGCAAATATCTTTACTCCAAGGATTGAGACTCATTGTGTGAGTGAAGAGGTACTGAATACCAGAGAAGTAAGCAAGATGTTTAATTCTACCATGCCAAATTCCAAAGTTGACATTTATTTTATAATCAGCCTTATTTCAACATGATCTATAAATCCCCCTATTTTGGATAGGTTCTACATACTTGAGTGCTACTATTTACAGTATGGAAAACTACTGATTACCCATGTCATCTCCTCTAGGTTCAGGTTTCTGGAAGGTGTCATTATTAAAGTAGGTAATTCAGAAACTTCAAAATCACCCCTAGGGCCCTGGCCGGTGTGGTTCAGTGGATTGAGCATTGGTCTGCAAACCAAAAGGTCATTGGTTTGATTCCTGGTCATGGCACATGCCTGGGTTGCAGGCCAGGTCCTCAGCTGGGGGCATGGGAGAGCCAATGTTTCTCTCCCTATCTCTAAAAAGAAATAAATAAAATCTTAAAAAAAAAAAAGACATCAGGTATTTAAAATAAACCCTAGGTATTTATGAGGAAAGAAGATTTACAATGACAAAGCCAACTTAAACCACAAGGCTCAAACTCTTGAGTTTTAGATATGAAGCTTACATTTCATAAACTCTCAGCACAAGGCAAACCAGCACCCCTCCCCAAGTCACTCCATAGCCACCCCTCGACCAGGACCATAAATCCTACCCTCACCCACACCCATGGCTAGAAACACAGCAGCCCATATGGACAACAGCGAAGTAAGCAGTTTCCAAGTCTTTCATGGAACAGTCTTTAATTCACATGGAGGGGTTCCTAACTTTTCTGAATTATGGACCATTTTCAGAAACTGACGACACTGAACGGACCGTCTCCCTAGAGCAGTGTTTCTCGTCCTGTCCTTTATGACCACCGCCCCTACCCAAGGAAAACTTCAGATGTTTTTCCTCGTCACCCCAGGAAATTCCTACCACAGACATGCCATGTATTTATATAGAGTGGCCCTCTGAAATGTCACAAACTATTCTAATACCTCGCATTTTTCACCTCCCCCTCAAAGAACATGCCCTAGACTATAAATGACAGACCCTGGGACACACATGGACAAAATATCACACATGTGGATTTAGGGCTTCAGATTAAAAGGCTTTTCTGAAGCCATGGACATAGGATGCTATTGGTGAGATCCATCTTAAATATCTCAAAAAGAACAACTAAATTACCCTCATTTCTAAAGTGGCTTTCTGATGATGAAAAATGCACTTCAAATAAACTTCAAAGTGATCAAACTACAAAGTTCCTGGGCCTCACAGTCCTTCACAGGGAGTTTTCAGAAAGACCTTGTCTGCAACAACACATAAAATGACATTTGTGAGCAGGATCACACACAGACACCCATAGTCCGTAAGCTAATGCTTCTGGGCTTATGGGTGAGTTCCGCATTGGTCATGTGACCAGTGGGCCACCAAGGCCTCCTGGGTTAATGAAGTCATTTTGGTATGCCCTCTCCCTAGTTCTCTTCCCGTCTCATGAATCACAGGCTACCTTACCCCTTATTTGGTCTCCCCTGTTACCCCCGGGGCATGGCAAACAGAGGCTTGGCTGCCTGGCCAACTACCAAGAGACAAGCCTGAGCAGGCAAATGACTCTGGGAATAGGTAAAGTGAGAAATGGCAGGGCAGTATGGGGGGAAAGTGAAGTTTGCTTTCTCTGTCACAGGCTGCGCTCTAAAATGCTGATCAGGGCAAAGGAATGTTTCTGGCTGGACAGTATCTTTCGCCACTTTCTTCTTTCAGGGAAAGGTCCACTCTCTCTAAGTGGACCTAAAGGCAAGGCCCTGAATGTTCTTCAGGGACTGCTGGCATTTCAGCCTCAAAGGCCATGTTTTCAGTACTAAGCACACCAAACCTACTTCACTTTTCTCCCTGGTGCTCACCCCCAGATCTGTAATTCATTGTTCACTTGTTTGCTGCATTGTCTTCCTCGCACCACAATGTAACTGCCACGGACTGGGGGCTGTCTCCTTTCTTTCCTGGTCTGTTTCCAGGGCCTGACACTAAAGCTTGTAGGTGCTCAATAAGTATGTGTTGAATAAATATTTCAAACTGCCCTGGAACCAAACCTTCTTGCCTGTAGCAGAACAAGAGCTTCTGGTATGGCAGACGAGAATACCCGAAATGCTATGATACTCCAGAGGACCCCAGCTGACGACCAACACCGACTGCACTTTAGCTCCGGCCTGTCGCTGTCTTTGACCACCCAGTTCACAACTACCCATGGGAGTGAGGAGGAGAAAAATGTGCTGAGTAATAACATGCTTACTGCAGGCAAAGTTAAAGTTAAAGTTCCCCCTTTCAGTCAAAGTTCTGGGGACACTGTAATTAACCCAAGAGCTTGATGGAAATTGAAGGTCACCTCAAAGTGCAGTGGTAACTCTCAAATGCCGCACTTGCCCTCAGCCTAAGTCCCAAGAACTACTATGAGCCAGGTAACCACTAACAAAAGTTTTGATGCCCTGGGTTGGGCATGAAGTTACTAGCAATAGGAAGTATACCTGACTGACCACTCCCTAGAGGAATTTTTGAGGTTCCACTCTGCAAAGAGGAATACATTATCTCTCCCTGTATTGATCAAAATGAAATATTTGGGGGCCCTGCAAATACCAGCACTTATCACCTGGGAAAGAGAGAAAACTTATACACTTTTGTGGCCACCTGATGAAGAGGGGGTTTCCCTCCCCAGTATCAACAACACACACACGTACACTTACTGAACAATTTATAGAGTTGTTTTATCCACCTCCACCTACAAAAGGGAGCGTATTCTGAAGGTGGGGTCAGAACTCAGACAGGGGCAGGCCGAGTGGATAAGCAGACACCAAGGAGAGCAGTGCCTGGCCTGTCCAAAGGGACTGACAGGCCCGAGCCCACGGGGGCTTTGTGGGAACACAGGCCTGGTGGGGGCAGGCAAAGCCAAAACGCTATTTTTTCCGTTAAAAAAATTCCCAGTCCCAGAAAGTGTGTAAGTCCCCTGAAGTCTGTTTGAGGCCTCCATGAAATGGTCTACTTATAAGCGCAAGACGCTCCTCTCACCTGCTTATCACATCAGCGCCCCCCCCCCTCACACTCCCATCGTCCTGTTTTGTCACCATCTCCCTCCCCCCAACTCCTGGGGCCTCCGCTACTTGTGATCTATCTTAAGCAAAATCTCTCATTTTCTTATCACTTCCCTAAACAGTGTCACTTGCTTATCTGTAACCAAACCCAGTCTCCCCTGAGGAGATGCCTTCCCTCGTGCCCTTCCAAGTGCTCCCAGGCGCTACTTCCAGACCATTCTCCCCCCACCCTCTCCCCAGGGCCCAGCTGTGAATCTTGTCATGGCAGCAGATGTGCCTACCCTGAGAATCACCTTCTGACCCAGACCACCACTCCTCACCTCCCCATGATTGCAGCTCCAGGCTCACCACCACTCTCCTGCTCCCATCACCATCACTGGTGATGTCCATGTTCAGGAAGGTGATCCTTGACCTATCATGGTCTCTTGGTTCCCAGACCTCCTCTCCTCCAGTGATGCTGTCCTCTCCCGACCCTCCCTCCCACGGTCACACCTAGACCTTGTCTTAAAAACTATAGCCCCACCCTGGCTGGTGTGGCTCAATGGATTGAGCACTGGCCTGCAAACCAAAGGGTTGCTGGTTGAATTCCAGTCAGGGCACATGCCTGGGTTTTGGGCCAGGTCCCCAGTAGGGGCACGTGAGAGGTGACCACACATTGATGTTTCTCTCCCTCTCTTTCTCCTTCCCTTCCCCTCTCTCTAAAAATAAACATAATATTTTTAAAAATAACTGCAGCCTCTTCAGAACCTCAGTTTCATGTATCTCACGCAGTGCCCATCACATCCTATCTTTCTAGTTCATTTCCTCCAAAACCTCAACTTCAACAACCAATTGGCACTGGGACCTTCCCATGACTCTGCAGCCCCCTCAAGTCTTCATACAGATTAAATCCCTTGATCTACCATTACAATCACCCCCTCACACATGTTCACTACACACTCCCCCCTCTCCACCCTACTCATCAGGCAGAATCCTATGCAGCTGCATGCGGCTGGAGAGACAACTCAGTGCAAATCAAAGCCATCAGGAGAGAAGAAAAAAAAATCAAAACTGTTAAAAGCTTTCAAACAAACAACTTCAGATAAGCGAGGGCGTTAGTTGACCCAGCCAGACAGGAGTACTTCTGAAAGGTCAGTGGGTCCAGCCAGCTGCAGCAGCCAGGGAGGCCACTGAGAACAGAGAAGGCCCCTGCAGCCAGACCTGGCTTTGTCAATTACCATTGTGTGACCTTAGATAAGACCTGTAACTTTATCACCACACCAGGTTATCTCAAGGATTAAATAGCGCATATGAGCTCAGAGTAAGCAATAGATGTTAGCCCCAAAGTCAGTTTTGACAAAGTCTGGGCCAGGTAACTAGAAGGTGCTATACTTCCTTACATAATTACTTCATCTACAAAAGTCCAGAAGGGCTGACAAATCCTGGTTTAGATTGCAAGAATAATGAACAAAGAATAAAGAATAATCATTCCTGCTTCTTGGTCCTCTAAAGCTGACATTCTCCCCACTGGCTCTTGACATTAACTAATTAATTTTTTCCTCTTTGCCTTGGGCATAGGGAAATGAAGTCTTCAGAAGATACAGCAGGTTATGACTTGGTGCACACCCATTCTGCTTTCACCCAATACACTGGCCTACACCTGTACGGTCACCTGGCTCCTGCCTCTCTCCCACCTCATATCCTCCTCCATCTCCAGCCACACTGGCTGGCCCTCTGGGTCTTCTCCTCGAAAACCAAGTGTTTTCCAGCCTCAGGGCCTTTGTACCCCATTATTTCCAATGGATACTCATATCCCTGAGGTCTTTGTGTGGCTGCCTCCTCATTCTTCACCACAGAACTCAAGTGCTGCCCTCTTCAGAGCCCCCCCACCCCCATGACTACCCAGCCAGTGGCCCTCGCCAGGCATATTTTCAAGTATGTACTATCGAGTGCTTTTTAATTACATTTTTATTATACTTTCCTGGCAAGCATGTCATTGCTCAAAGAGGATGCCCAGCACACTTCTTCTCTGTGCCAGTATGGCCCTCTTCTACTTAGTCAGGCTGGACTGCAAACAAGGAAGAAACCAATCTGTCTCTGGCTCCCTGTGGATCCCACAAGGAGCCCTGCAGGCCTGCTTCTTTGTTCACAAGCCAGGCTCCCCACCAACCTGGGGCAGGGTGGGGGTGGAGAGGGGCAGGGTTCTAGGAACTCGGTCTTGCTGAAGGTCAGAAAAGACCATGAGAAGACACAGATATTTATGCAACCAGGTCACAGGGCAAGTCATACAGAGAGCATGGCAAGAGAAGCAAATTGCCTCAAAAAATATATGTGGAATCTGAATGGTGTCCTTTTGGGGGTTAAAAAGTGGAATTTGGAAGCTGTTCCTTGTTCACTACAGTGAATAAAATTTTAGGTGATTATACTGGGGAAAAAGTGGCCCCATTATCTTGCATCACCCCGTTTGTGTACTTTGCCTCATTCATTCACTTCTCAGTAATTTAACATTGTGACTATTGTGATGAGTGCTCTGTTTAAATCTCCAGTCTTGGCCTCTCCCCCCAGAATATAAGCTCTGTGAGTGCAGGGGCTTGGCCTGAGTCACAACTCCATCACTTGTGCCAGCACTGTCTGGACAAAGCAGGGACTCGGTAAGTTTCGCCGAACAATGAATGTTTTGAGAATTATTTTCAAAGCCCGCTTGCGCTTGTCTCAAGCAGTTAGGGTTCTCACAACACTTGTTCAAAAAGACCTTTCAAGCCGAACTTCCTTAGAACGAAGAGGTTTAAATCCTACCTTATGCTCCACCAACCTCTTAATAACCAATCCAATGGATTCAAGCCCAGCTGTTTGTATAGCAAGGCGTGCCCCCTCTGGCGCCTGGCAAAATTTCTCCCCCCCAGTGCTTTCGCTTTTCTTCTCCACCTGCGACTATCACCGAAAACCACCTCCTTCTCGGAGGCGCTCTACTGCGGCTGACCCAGAAAGGTTCCTCGGGAGGCTCAAGTCCAACAACTAAAGAGGTGGGGGTGGGGCCTCCTTCCCTGAAGCAAAACGGACAAGTCTCCTAAGGCAACCCTCACCCTCTTAGGCCGTCTCCAGGGCTTTCCTGAGCCAGGAAACTGTCCGCTGTCGGGAAGACGCTGGTGGTCTTCGGGCCGGCCTCCCAGCCCTTCCTGCCACCCGGAGGGGCCGCGCTACGGAACTCCTTGGTCAAGAAAACTCGCCGCCTCTCTCGCCCACAGGAAACTTTCTCAACCCTGCCTCCTCCGCCTGCCCTCGCTCCCAAGAACGCCCAGTGTCCCAGGTTTGGCTCCACAACAACCCCTAAGCTTCACCAAGTCTCCCGCTCAAACCTTGCCCGGGGCCCCTCGTATCCCAAATTACTCCCCGCACTTAACGCCCCGCCTACGGCCTCTCAGCCATCCACTCCTCTCCGGAGACCCGCCCGGGTCCTCACCGTGAAGGTTAGCTTCTCCGTCCGCCGCCTCGGCGCCTACGAGGAGCAGCGACGCCAGCAGGGCGAGGAGCGCGGGGCCCCGCCTCGGCCCACACAGCCGCGCCATGACGGGCTCCACCCGGCGGCGCAGGTGAGGCCTCTGGCCGCTCGCTTTCGGGGTCTCGCGATCAGGTGCGGGAAGCCCCTCGCCGCGCACGCGCACCGGAGCGCCTCGCGTGCTGGCCGAAGTCTTCGGGAAGATCCTTTCTCGGACCTTTGGTGTGAGGACTCCGATTCCTATGCCCACAATTCAGGAGAACACTCCTCACTCCTCTCTTTGTTTTCGGTAACACACAGCGACTCCCCACCGTTCAGACGCGCCAGACGCCCAAACGCTCGGTGAAAGCTGGGCACAATGGCGGCCGCCTATAAGGAGCTGCCGAAGGTTGCCCGTCTGGTAGGGGGCGGAGCCCACCTGGCCGGGCGGGGCGCACTGAGCGCAGGCGCAGGAAGCAGGCACCTGTGCGGCCATCCTCCTCCCTTGAGCGCACCTGGGCCCGCCCCTGACGCTGGAGAAAGGGGCGGAGCTTGCATACGTGAAAGCTGGCTGAAGGGTAGGCGAAAGTCCGGTGAGCCTGGGGTTCCTTCTGCCCTTTCCCGTGGGCTAATCAACGACGTTCCAGTACGTTCCCTCTTGAGCTTGGGCCTCGGGGTGGGAGCAGAGCGCGCAGAAACCCTCTCCTGGAAACCTGTGGGGGGTTTTGCCCGCCTCACTCCAGCCTTTCTTTGAGGAAGAGGGATTTATTTTTTTCCTAAATTGTACATTCACTAAACGCCTATTCGGAAAGTTGCTGGAAATTCAGCGTTAACCACGTCAGACTAGTCCCTGAGTCACCAGACAGGAGCAGCCCGGAGAAGTGATGACTGATGAAGGAATCTTAGGGCAGAGCCATTAGGGATGTGACAGGGTGATGGATGATGGGAACCCAGACAAGTTTCCCATACAGTATGAAAAAAGGAGAGGGCTTCCCCCCAGGATGCTATAGACTCATGAATGAACAACAGCCTCGGGCTCCACCTCCGTGGGAATTTGAGATGAAGACTCGGATTGGTGTCAGGACAGAGAAGGGAAGCACAGGCATAGTCCGACCTGAAAGGAAGGAAGCCCTGAGGAAGCACTTGACCCAGCGTGGGGGCGGGAGGACCTTCCAGGAAAGGAACCGAATCTCAAAAGGAGGGTGGCGTGGGAGAGGCGTAAGAGTGGAGGAGGATAGCAAAGGAGACCTGCTGAGCTGGGAAGTAGAGGAGGGCCCATGAGGAGGTGGTTTTGAAAATGAACACTGACAGTTACAAAGGGATGATGGACGAACATTCCAGGAATCGGGAACAGCGAAAAGCAAAAGTCCTAAGACAAGAAAGACAGCAGAGTGTTACAGGAGCCAGGCCCACTCCCATTATTTTCAGGGAGAGGAGAAGGGAGGGAGAAGGAGAGGGAGAGAAACTTCAGTGTGAGAGAGAAACGTCACACCTCCAACCAGGGACCTATGCCAAAACCCAGGCATGTGCCCTGACTGGGAATCAAACCAGCAGCCTTTTAGTTCACAGGCCAGCAGCAATCAATCCACTGAGCCACACCAGCCAGGGCGACTGTAGACCTACTTTTGCCCACCCCTGGTGTGAAGAGCCTTAAAACTGGAGAAAATGGTGTTTATCTTAAACAATTAAAGTTTTGTGCCAGTCGTCCTCTTTAATCTTGCAGTGAGGTCCTGGGGCTCCAGATCAAGAATCTGTGTGTGGGCCAAAGGTCCCTGCAGCACCTGAGCACCCCACCCCACCCTGGGCCACGACACCCAGGCTTGAACTGGAAGACTGAGAAGACTATAGTGAGAGGTGAGGCCGGAGAGGCGGCGCAGACCCACTCATCCATTCCTCTGTCCCTTCATTCAGTACATTCACTGAGTGCCCGCTGTGAGCCAGGCACTCCAGCATCTACAACAATGCTGGAGAAGATACAACAGCGAACGAAGCAAAATTCCCGCCCTATTAAGATGTCGGGAACAGTGATGGAGCTAGTGGTGAGACTAATTTTTTTATACCTCCTCCTCTCTACCAGAAAATTATTATTTTTTAAGGATTTTTTTAATTAGCCCTGGCTGGTGTAGCTCAATGGATTGAGCGCGGGCTGCGAACCAGGCATCGCAGGTTCGATTCCCAGTCAGGGCACATGCCTAGGTTGCAGGCCATGTCTCCCAGCAACTGCACATTGATGTTTCTCTCTCTCTCTCCCTTCCCTCTCTAAAAATAAGTAAATAAAAAAATCTTAAAAAAAAGATTTTTTAAATTAATTAATTTATTTTTAGAGAGGGAAGGGAGGGGGAGAGAGAGAGAGAGAGAAACATCAATGTGTGGTTGCTGGGGGCCGTGGCCTGCAACCCAGGCATGTGCCCTGACTGGGAATCGAACCTAAGAGAAAATTATTTTTAATAATAATAATTATTTTATTTGTTTTTATATTTTAAAATTGACATTTGAATGTGAATAAATTTCAGTTTTAGAGATATTACTCAAATGCAATAGAATAATGTCATGTATAAATGAAAATTTGCATTTACCAAATAAAAATATTACATCTTGCAGTTCATACCCTGATTCACTGTTGTAAAATTTAAAACATGAAAACTCCAAAAGAATATGTAGAATGGCAGAATATTTTCTTCATCTTTATGATCATAGTGCCATCATTTTAATTTCTAATCTATTATTTAAATGCAAGAATATGTAGAATCACAGAGATTGGAGACTCAAACTGTGTCTAATACAAGCCCAGATGATTCCAAATTGTTATGAACTTATTTTCCAAATAAACCATAAAGACGAATCTTTATTTTTAATTTTTTAAAAGATTTTATTCTTTTTATTTTTAGAGAGAGGGGAAGGGGGTCGAGAAAGAGAAGGAGAGAAACACTGATCAGTTGCCTCTCAAAGCACCCCGACCTGGGACCCAACCCCCTAGTCCAAGCATGTGCCCTGAGGGGGAATTGAACCGAGACCTTGTGCTTTGTGGGATCATGCCCAACCAACTGAGCCACGATAATCAAGAGTGAATCTTTAGATATCAGAGGTTAACTCTGGGAGTTCTCCATACAGGCCAACCTTGGAGATGCTGCAGGTTTAATTCCAGACCATGGCAGTAAAGCAAGTGTAAAGGAAGTTGTAATCTTTTTGCTTGTGGAGGGTCTTGCCTTCAGTTTGTAAAAAATGCAACATCTGCCCTGGCTGGTGTAGCACAGTGGATTGAGCACGGGCTGCGAACCAGGCATCGCAGGTTCGATTCCCAGTCAGGGCACATGCCTAGGTTGCAGGCCATGTTTCCCAGCAACTGCACATTGATGTTTCTCTCTCTCTCTCTCTCTCTCTCCCTCCCTTCCCTCTCTAAAAATAAATAAATAAAATCTTTAAAAAAAATGCAACATCTGTGAGGTGCAATAAAGCAAAGTGCAAAAACAAACCAAAAAACCCCAAGGTATGCCTGTATTAATTTCCCTATAGAATATTGTGGCAAAAAGATGTTGGGGAGCTCGCTGTTCCTAGCCCATATAATCCTTTCCCCTCAAGTGTGGGCAGCACCTGGGTCTTGATCCCAACCAACAGAATATGGCAAAGGAAGTTGGCGATCACATTACACTATACAAAGCCCTGTGTGGGTGGACTGGAGAGACTCTCCTTGCTGGCTTTGAAAGAAATACTGTATTCTGCCGTGTATAATGCACACTTTTTTTGCCAGAATTTTTGAGGGAAAAGTAAGGATGCACATTACACATGGGTAGTACTAATTCCATATCTATTTAAATGTTTTTAACTCTCATTTATGCTTATGCATTAAAAGTGTAACTCTAGAAAGCAATAATGATATCCATATGCAAAATAATACCCTGGAATACGATAATTGGTTTTGTTTCTAAATATAAATAAATAAGTAATTGAATTAAAAAGTTAAAATGAAAGATTTTTTTCCCGTGAAAGTTTGGACCAAAAACGTGGGTGTGCATTAGACATGACAAAATATGGTAATCTCCCACATTGTGAGAGGACCTGTGGAGGAGACCGCACAGCAAGGAACTGTAGGTGGCCTCAAAGAGCCAAGAGGAACCCCCACGGACAGCCAGTGGGAAAATGCAGACCAAATCCAAGTGGTTAGAAGCAGATCTTTTCTCCAGTCAAGTCCCTGATGAGACGGTAGCCCCAGCTGATACCTGGACTGCAGACTAGTGATTCTGGAGCAGAGGGCCCAGCTAAGCCGTGACTGAACTCGTCCATAGAAACTATGGGATAATAAGTGTGTGTAGTCACTGATTGTGCAGCAGCAGAAAATGAATGTAAATACAATGTTTACTAAAAGATAGAGTAATAAAAATATGTAATTTGAAGCTTAGCTATGTATTTTTAAAACTCTATAGTAATTGTTTCATAAGTAGACCAACAAAAGATTTTTTTTTCCTGGGGGTGGGACAATCATTTTAGCACTGATATTGTATAGAATTGTCAGTGCCTGGTACAGTAAAAGCTTGACCAGCTCTGGCTAGATAGTTCAGTTGGTTAGAGCATTGTCTTGATATGCCAGGGTTTCAGTTTCGATCCCTGGTCAGGGCACATGTAAGACGCAGCCAGTGGGTGTGTGGATGGATGGAATGGCAGGTTGATGTTTCTCTCTCTCTCTCCCTCTCTCCTTCCCTTCCTCCCTCCTCTATTCTCTTTCTAATAAATAAATATAAAATAGTGAATAAATAATAAATTAAAAAATAAATGTGACCAACTTTTGATCAGTTTATTATTATTTTCAAATTCTCTACAGACAGTACACCACTTTTTTTTTTTAAGAACTACTTTTTAGTCCCAGCTGGTGTGGCTCAGTGGATTGAGTGCCAGCCTGTGAACCAAAGGGCTGCTGGTTTGATTCCCAAACTAGGGCACATGCCTGTGTTGTGGGCCAGGTCCCCAGAAGGGGCACACAAGAGGCAACCACACATTGATGTTTCTCTCCCTCTCTTTCTTTCTTCCTTCCCCTCTCTAAAAATAAATAAATAAAATCTTAAAAAAAAAAGAATTACATTTTAAAAGATTTTATTTATTTATTTTTTAGAGAGGGGAAAGGAGGGAGAAAGAGAGGGAAAGAAATATCAATGTGTGATTGCCTGTCATGCACCCCCACTGTGGACCTGGCCCGTACCTCAGGCATGTGCCCTAGACTAGGAATCCAACCAGTGACCCTTTGATTTGCAGGCAGGCTGACGCTCAATTCACTGAGCCACACCAACCAGGACAGTACACCACTTTTTGTCTGTACCCAAGGTGGACCACTCCTATTGCCCTCCCTTTGGGACAGCACTAGTTGGAAAACAGACAATAAGTAAAATGAGTAAAGGTAGGGTGGTTAGGGAACACCACACTCAGCAGCTGACATGTGAGGAAGAGGAAGGAGTAAGCCCTGTTGCTGTTACTCTGGGGAAGAGCCCTCCGGACAGAGGGAACTGCCAGCGCAAAGCTGCTAAGATGGGGCCACGCCTGGAGCTCTGAGTGTAAACTCGGAACTCGGCCTTCAGCCTCAGGGCAATGAGGAGCTGTGGGCAGCTTTTGTTTAACGTAACAGTTTTATTGAGATATAACACGCCGTGCAGTTCACCTTTTTAAAGTGTGCAATTCAATGGTTTTCACTGTATTTATGGAGTTGTGCAACTATCCCTACAATCAATGCAGAAAATTTCATCATCCTCAAAAGAAACCCCGTCCTGTTGAGCAGTCGTTGCCCCTCCAGCAATTCTCTCAGCCCCCAGCAACCTCCATCTATTTTCTGTACATGGATTTTCCTATTTTTAACATTTTATGTGAGTCACACAACATGTAGCCTTTTGTGCCTGGCTTCTTTAATGTGTTTTCAAGTTTCATCCATGTTGTAGCAAGTGTTCGTACTTAATTTCTTTTTATTCATAAATGCAGTTCCATTGTATGGTTATACCACTTTTATTCATTCATGTATCAGTTGATGGCTGGGTTGTTTCTACCTTTTGGCTGCTGTGACATTCATATACATATTTTTTGTGGTATTTCATTGTGGTTCTAATTTGCATTTTTCTGATAACTGGAAATGTTGAACATCTTTTAATGTGCCTATTGTCTTTTGTTGTTGTTGTTAAAGATTTTATTTATTCAGTTTTAGAGAGAGTGGGAAAGAGGCAGAAAGAGAGGGAAAAAAACCATCAATGTGAGAGAGAAACATCGTCAGGGTGCCTCTTGCATGTGCCCGCACTGGGGACTGAACCCACACTCAGGTATGTGCCCAGACCAGGAATCAAACTGGCGACACTTCGCTCTGCAGGACAGTGGCCAACCAACAGAGCCGCACTAGTTAGGGCAATGTGCCTATTGTCTTTTACATATTTTTCTTAGAGAAATGTCGATTCAGATCTTTTGTCCATTTTAAATTGGGGTATTGAACTGCATGACTTTGTTTATTTTAGGTGCAAGTGTCCTATCAGATGTATGATCTGCAATATTTTCTTTTCACTTTCTTGATGATGTAAGCAATGTCTGAACCTATGGAGAATTTTTATAAGGTTTTATTTCAGCCAAACTAACAATGTATGCTGGGAAAAGATTTCAAATGCTCTGGGAAATTACAGTTTTGCAGTTTCTTTTATGTATTTGAAATTCAGCAGGGAAGATTACAGGAGAGTGGGAGAAAGCAAGGTGGGGATCAGATTACAGGAGAGGGTATGGAGGGAGGGGTCTGCAAGGGTGGACAGGCATTACGAGGAGGGTTCTGAAAACAGGTATTTCAAAGGTATATTAAGCTAGATGCACAGAAACAATGGCCAAGGCTTGCATAAGGCAAAGATAAACCTTCTCCTAAAAAGTTACAGGCCTCCTCTGATGGGTGTGGGTCAGTAGGTTGGGTATCCTCCGTGCAAAGCCAAAGTTTGCGGGTTTGATTCCTGGTCCGGGCACGTGCCTGGGTTGCAGGTTTGGTCCCTGGTCGGGGCACAACTGATCAATGTTTCTCTCTCACATCAATGTTTCTCTCCCTTTTTCTTCCCCTCTTTCTAAAAAATAAATAAACAAACAAAATCTTTAAAAAATAAAATAAATAGAGAGTTATAGGTCTGGACCTGACTACTCACCATGACCTGCCCAGTTAGGAATTTATTTTAGATCACCCTGTGAGGTTATTTTCCATAAAAGACCTTTTTTGTTTTGTTTTTTTGTTTTTAGTCCACAGTATTATAAGAAAGCACGAGCAACAAAAGAAGAAAAAAGAGAAATTGGGTGTCATATGTGGACGAAAAAAAGCAACCTCACAGAGTAATCTGGTCATAAATTTCTAGCTGGTCAGGTCATTGTGGGTAGAGAGGCCCAGGCCTGCCACTTTTTAGTAAAAGGTTTATCTTGGCCTTAAGCCCTGTCCGTTGTTTCTGTGTATCAAGGTTAACACACCTTTGAAATAAACTTAATCACCCTCAGGAGAACACGTGATTTTAACTCTGTGATCCAGTCCCTACATCGCTTTCTTTCACCTTCGTGTGGTCTTCCCCAGTTCCCTCCTTGATCTCAAACACACGAAGAAGCTGCAAAACTGTTATTCTCTGAAGCATTTCGAGATCTTCCTCCCTGACATACGTCCTCAGTGTGGCTCAAACTCATAAAAATTCTCTACAGGTTCGAGTGGTTTTTTTTATGTTGACAATATCTAAGAAATCATTGCCAAGTTATGGACAGTTTTAAGCAGGGGAAGATTTGGCATGGCCAAATTAAAGTTTTAAAGTTTTATTCTTACGGCCTATGATTAGAAGTGGGAAGACCTGTGAAGTAAGGGATTTTCTGGTCACCCTTATCAAAATTACAACCCCGCCCTCACTCTCTTTGTCTTTTTCTGCTTCCCACTTCTGCATAGAACTTATGATATTCTAAAAAGCTGAATAATACACTGTACATGCTTGTGCTTTCTGCCTGTCTCCACCACAAGAATGTCAACTCCATGCGGGCTGGGCTTGTCCCCCCCCCCCTCCCCCCCCCCCCCCGCACTGCTCTATCCTCAGTGCCTAGAACAGTGCCTGCTATAGAGCAGCACTCAATGGATATTTGTAGGGTGAGTGAACAAATGGACGAATAAATGCAATGCACAGATGAGTGAATAAATGAAACAACTAACAAATGATGTATTGAGTACCATGGCTTGATGTTCCATGGCAAAGAAAGGTGGCAAGGGGGCTCCTCTTCCGTTTCTTGCAACCGCCAGAGGGCGTAGACAGACCTGTTCTCTGAAGCTTGTCCTGGACCCCGCCCCCTGGATCCAGTCCCCTGGAGCCCCAGACAGCCAGCCTGGCCTGGGGCTCCCGGACCCCGCCCATACCTGAGCCCTGCCCAGCAGCAGGCTTCACACCCGCGCAGCAGCCAGTCCTCGTGCTGCAAGCTGGGAAATTGAGGCCCAGGGCATCTGGGGCGGGACCGGCCCCCCTGCGAGCCCGAGCCCCGCCCTCGGCCAGCCCCGCCCCGCCCCGCCCCGTAAGAGGCCCCCCTAGACGCGAGGCGAAGGCGTACTGCGCTGTGCTGGGGCCCGGGGCCAGGACGCGATGGCAGCTCAGCGGCTGGGCAAGCGGGTGCTGAGCAAGCTGCAGGCTCCATCGCGGGCCCGAGGACCGGGGGGCAGCCCCGGGGGGTTGCAAAAACGACACGCGCGTGTCACAGTCAAGTACGACCGGCGGGAGCTGCAGCGGCGGCTGGACGTGGAGAAGTGGATCGACGGGCGCTTGGAGGAGCTGTACCACGGCAGGGTGAGACGGGGAGGGGTGCGGGAGCATAGGGGAGGTCCCGGGCATCCTATGTCCTTGGGGTCTTTGGTTGCTTGTGCTCACTGTTGCACATGCACATCCAGGGGTCAGGCACTCACTAGTGTCTTTGGTCCTGCCATCCACTCTCGGTGGCCTTCTGCTTGTGGACGCAGACACACACTGGAGTCACCAGACATGTGCTCAAACGTCTGAGGAGGACCATCTGGGGATGAGGAGGCAAAGTTGGGGAATCGGAGCAACCTAGCTAGAGAAAGGGGGGGGAGGGATGTTTTAAAGCCAAACATAGGCATGGTGACCGAGGAGATACAACCACACAGAGATGCATAGGGAAGGAAGCAGCAGCATTCACAGACGTGCACAGTGACGAGCTACAGCCACAGGCACACATCACAACTGCACCCACACAAAAGGACTCTAGTTACAGCTCTTCCTAGGTACACACCAGTACAAGCTGTAGCGACTCACGGCACAGGCTACCACAGCTACAACTAGGTGATACCATTGCTTTTAAGGCAAAAGCAATGACCACATGACATGTGCTACAGCCACTCAGACCTAACACGACAGAAATACTAGTTACACCCAGACAGAAAACAGTGTAAGCTGTAGGTACGTATGGTCAAACAACGGCAGAAACTGCAGCTCTGGGCACACAGGGTATAACCTATAGCCTCATACATTGACGTGTAGGCTACAGACACACACATTTCACTGGAGTCTCTGATTGAAGTCATTCTTTTTAAACAACACACACAATGCTGCAGAATATAGTCTCGGGTCACAGCAGTACATGGACACATAGGAGGCAGAAATCCTGAGCACAGTGTGAAGGTGGTAGAAGCTGTGGCCCCTCAGAGTGATGCGGGCTCCCTCTGTTCTCAGACACACGTGGGTCCATACAGAGGGACAGACAAGTCGGTTGCTAGTGGTAGGTGGCATTCTGTGAGACCACCCTCCGGCAATGGCACTAGGGCTGCCTGTGACACCTAAGGATGAGCAAAACACAGTGAAGCCAGAATCACACACCTCACACACACAGGACCACAGGCCCCTGTGCAGGCCACGCACGTGATGCCACATACCTCTGCATCCTCATGCTGGCCTGGGCCCGTGGCATAGAGACCCCCTACAGACACTCCATACCTTTGCTGAATGCCGGGCCACCCGGGCCTGAAGGCTGCACTAAAGTTAGCAAAACTTTGGCTGGGGGAGGAAAAATCTGGAATCTCTTGAGATCCCTTGCCTAGACAGCTGGGCTCTGTCCCCTGCATGGTTACTGAGCCAGCCTGAGGGTTCTCTGGCCCCAGAGGCCATGCTAGGAATCCCCTTCGTACTCACTTAAAGGTGAGCTCATGGCCCATCCCACCCACCTTGGGGGGCCTTGGTGGTCATCTCCTCATCTCCGAGGACACAAGGAGTTGCACTTTGGCCCCCTGTGCTCCTTTCTGTCCCCTGGGGCAAGGGGCCAACTCTAGCAGCCTCTGGCCCACTGCTCCCCTCCTCTGTACCTAGCTCTTAGACTTCTCCTTGAAAGGGCAGAGCCAGCCCCTCTGCAGAATCCCAGAATCTCACATTCCAAAACTCGACCAGGCCTGTTTGCCGCTGTGGGAGCTGGGGCCGAGCAGAGAGACCCATGCCAGCCCTGAGGTCCCCAGGGCCCAGGCATTCCAGTTGGTATAGGCCCTGGGCCTCTGTCAACCCATCTGTCACTCCTCCCCCCAACACCCAGATGTCCTGCTGGCGGTGCTGTCCCTGACTGCCACATTAGTGCTACAGAACCCGCCAGCTGGGCCCTGGGGCCCTGGGGCCCCCGCAGAGCCCCTGGACAAAGGCTGGGAGGGAGGGAAAAGGGCCCCTGACCAGCCCTCCCTCCCGCCTTAGGAGGCAGACATGCCCGATGAAGTCAACATTGATGAGCTGCTGGACTTAGAGAGTGAAGAGGACAGACACCGTAAAATCCAGGTAGGTGGAAGGGAAGGCTGCCCCCAGTCCTTCACCTCGCCCCTCCCCGACAGCCATAGTGATGGTTACCAGGTGTATGGAGCACTCACCGAGTGCCAGGCACTATTTTAGTCGCTTTACACTTATTAACTTACGTAATCCTCACAAAACCCTGTGAAGTAGGCACTAGTCTCCACTTTCCAGACGAGGAACAGGAGCATCTGAGAGGGGTAGTCACTGGCCCGGGGTCACGCAGCTCAGAAGAGACAGAGCTGGGAGTCTGGCTTCCATGGCCGGTGCTCTCCTGGAGGCAAGAAGTCCTGTTTGGCCTTCTCGCCTGCTCTGGGCCTAGAGGTTCTTGACTCAGCCTGGCCCCCAGTCACTTCATGGGGCCCTCAGATGGTGTTCCTCCCCTGAAGCCAGGTGGGAAGTCCACCTTGGAGTCTGACTTCATAGTCTTGTTGTTTGAGGCTTTGCTGGTAAGGGAAGGGGCTAGAGGGGTGGAGGCGTTGTCAATCATTTACTGTTTACCTTTTCTTTAGGAGCTCCTGAAATCTTGCACCAACCCCACAGAGGTGAGTGTGTTCCCTTCCCCCGCACAGGCCCTGTTCTGGCCCCCTGCGCCCTAAGGGGGAGGGGTCTCCAGGGAGCAGGGGAAAGCTGGCCGGGCCCAGGACCTGCAGAAGGAGCTCTGGGGAGCCCTTTCTCTCTCCGGTGGTGTCTTTTTTCCTCCTCCCTCCCAGTCTCCTCTCTCCCCATCTGCCACTGGGCCTCCATTATCTCCTCCCGCCGGCTCGCTCCCCCATCTGTCTCCTGTTTCTGCCTCTGCTGGGCTCTGTCCGCCGGGGCTGCCGTGCTCTCCCCTGTGGCAGCCTCCTTCACCCCCGGGCTCTCTTCCCTACCTCAGGGAGGCCCCCCACCCTTCCAGGCCCTGCAGCTGAGCAGCCCAACCCCTCCCACTTCCTTCCCTGCTTTAAAAGGGAAAAATATTCATGTTTCTCTAACTAGCTCTGGGCTGCCTGAGGGACAGACGTCATTGTGTGTCTGTCTGCCCTGGAGGCTCAGGCCTCTGCCCCTGGGGAGCCCACTGGTGATCTCTTGGCCTGGGAGACATGTTAGATGTCTCTCTGTGGTTCTGTTTCTCTGTCCCTTTGTCTCTCCCTCTGACTCCGTCTCTGCGTCTCTCTCTGCATCTCTGCCTCCGTGTTCTGGTCTTTCTCTCTCCGCCCCCCACCCTGCCTCCCTTCCCGTCTTTGTCTCCATCTCTTGTTCCTCGTATTTCTTTCTCCCTTCTGCTCTCTCCCATCTCTGTCTCTCTCCCTTCCCCTCAGTCCTCTCTGTCTTCATGGCCTCTCCCACTCCCTAACTGCACCTTCACCCACTCACCGACCAGGAAGCAGGAGGAAGGGCCCAGGTCGAGGGGCTGGGCTGGGCTGGGCTGGGACCCCACCCCTCCCTGTGTTCTCAGCACCCTCCTCCCTGTCTTCAGGACTTCATCCGGGAGCTGCTGGGGAAGCTGCGAGGCCTCCACAAGCAACCAGGCCTCCGCCAGCCCAGCCCCTCCAGTGACCGCAGCCTGAGCCCCCTCCAGGACCGGGCCCGGACCGCGCTGCCTTGACCATCTCTCACTTCTGTAGCCCCCTGGCCCCCTTTCCCAGAGCCCTTCTGGCCTGTTTATAAGTAGTATTTAATGGTTCTGTAACAATAACACCAAGCGCCTGTTTTTCCTCTCCCTGATCACTCTGGGCTTCCCCCAGCTCCACCCCCCAAATCTCTCTTGGGCTGGGCAGGCGCAGCTGGCTCTGACAGATGGAGAATCACTCCTCTTGGGCCAGAGAGCGTGAGAACAGGCCCTGCTGACCTTGCACCCCTGGACTCACATCCTGTTCTCACCTTCCCCACCCCCTACCCCGGCCTCGGCCCCCAGCTAGCAGGACCCCAGTGTACTACTACTGGTGGCACTCCGGTCCTATGGGAATGACAGCCTGTGGTCCTTGGGCCACAGGAGATACACAGGACCAAATATTTCCGACATCACCACAACATAAGAACATTCATCATTCTATGAATTGTACTGGGCACTGGCCATTGGAATTGAGGCCACAGAGATGAGCAGAACATGGTCCCTGGCACCAGGTGCTCACACACTGGTGGGGAGAAGGGCCTGTGTGCAGAGGATTAGAACACAGTGCTGAATGGTCCTAGATACTTGGGAGCCCGGGGAGTGGGAGGAGCCATTCACTCTTGGGGTGGTGAAAATATTTTGGAGGGCTTCCTGATGAAAGGATATCGAGGCAGGGCTTTGAAGCACGCATAGGCGTTTGTGCGAAATAGACACCCATAGCTGAGGACTCTGAACTTGTGGCTGAAGGGACTGGCATCGATGCTGAGCCAGGGAAGATACAGAATATTGGCTGGGCCCTCCACTGATCAGTATGGGGAAGTCTCCTAGGGCTCAATCAGGAAAGTCCCAGGGCTGGGACGTGGGGGGCCTAGGGGAGGGACTAGGCATCAGAAGTGGGTATTTACCAAAAACTGGGAGGTTTTTCAGTATTTTAACAGCAGGTCTAGGTGTACCAGTGGTCTCAGTCGGGTGGCCAGGAGGCGGAGTGCAGCTGGGGTTGTACCAAGGACCAGCAGGGCCAGAGCAAGGGTGTCCCCCCCACTGCCCCAGAACAAAGCTTCTACTAACTGAAGTAGGGGCCCCGGCCCCAGCTCTCATGTGGGGCCGCCCAGCAGCCTGGCCGGGGCCAGGCACCCATCCCGTCCCGGGGGTCTGCGCTTCCCTCTGGCAGGAAGGGAAGGTGCGCTGGAGGAGTGGAGCCTGCGGCAGTGCCCAGCCTGTCCAACCCTTGGGCCGGTCACCTTGCTGTCCCGGCACAGATGGGCCTCAGGCTTCCAGTGCCCCCTTCCCTCCGCACAAATGTGTGGAGACTGGAGACATCCCATCCCCTGGCACTTGAGCACCGAGGCCCAGCTTCCAGGACACCCCTCAGGCCTATGGAGTCCTGGACTTCCCTCTCACAGAACCTGTTTTTGGTTCCTCATCTTTGTGGAGGCGGTAGGTGCTCTAACCTGGGTTCTAAAGTTGTGGGTGCGCCTCTCAGTTTCCTCATCAGGAAAATGGGGACTTTATAGATGAGGAAACTGGGGCCCAGATTAGTGATGTCACTTGCCAAAGTCTCACAGCTGGGAAGTGGCACTGGACTTCTGTTTCAGGCATTATGACTCCAGAGCCCAACTACTTAATTCCTATACCACAGTCCTCCTATAAGCCATAGAAATGATACTCTTCAGTGGTAGGAAGAGGTTGACTGATTCATACTAAAGTGTTAGTGACTTCTCACAGCCCTCTGAGAGGACATCTAAAGGACAGTACAACTTGACTCAAAACAAGGCCACAACAAAAGAATTGGGAAGTAGCATACTGTAGTGGGTAAGAATCTGCATTCAAATGCTATTTGTCCTACTTTCTAGCTGTGTAATATTGAGCAAGGTCACTTAACCTTTCTGTGCCTCAGTTTCCACATCTGTAGAACTAAGAGAATTACAATAGTACCTACCTCCCAGGGTTGTTGTGAGGCTTAAATGCACGGACCGTAGACTAGTGCCAGACACATAAGCATTGCTCTCAACCTCATTGTAGGGAGGGACGAGCTGGATCATTAGTTCCTACAGCCACCATACCTGGCCAGAAAGTTGTCCCTTGGGAACACCAACACACAGGTCCTGCGACATGGAAAAGCCCAAAGGACATGGTATGCCCAACCTGCCACCCTCACCTCCTCACCAGGCTTTCTGCCTCCGAAGGCTTGCATCTGTGTCCCACTCAGCAGCCCGAAGATGCTTCTCACTCTCTCCTCAGCGTCAGTCCACCTGCTCTTTTCTCTGTCCTCCGGAGGTCACCATTTTTATTTTCTTTCTATCATTCCAGTATTTTTTTATTTAAAAAATTTTATTTTTTAGAGGGAGGGGAAGGGAGAGAGAGAGAAATATCCATTGGCCACCTCCCGCTGGCACCCTGACGGGAGATTGAACCCACAACCCGGGCATGCGACCTGACCGGCAATCCAACCGGTGACCTTTTGCTTTGCGGGATGGCACCCAACCAACTGAGCCATGCCTGTCATGGCTCTGGGATCTTTCATACCACAGTGCTCCACGGGCTTCCCTTGTCTGCAGAGCAGACGCCAAGGTCTTCCCCTCCATGCTCCGCCCCATCACCGCTCCGCCTCGGTCCCTGCCCTCTCTCTTGCCTGTGCTGGCCACTCCACCTGTCCGGCTCTTCCCCTCCAGGCCCCAGGGACGCCTTCCCTCTGCACAGAGCACTCTTCTCCGAGTTCCTTATCCTCATTTAGCTGTAGTCTGGGAGAGGTGCCATTGAGCCCCTCATGGAAGCCACCACGCTCAGTCACTATCATGACGCCCTGCTTTATATTCTACATAGAATTTATCACACCCTAAAATTATCATTTGTCGTCTATCTACACTCCCCTACCTTTAGAATATTAACTCCTCACTTGCCTTGAGCATGGCTATGTTCCTGATGTCTGCAACAGCGCCTGGCACACAGCCCTAATGACAGTGCCCCCTGGTGGCCGCCGCAGTACACTAACCCTCGTGTAGAAGTGAGGCCTCAGCGCCCCCTCGTGGCTGTGCGAGTTGTTTTACTGCTACACCCCAAAGGTCAGTTACTCCAGGGATGGTCAGCACACCATTAAAAGGGCAGGTTCTGAGGAAAGCTACTACAAAGCAGTAGCCAATCCTTATCTTTTTAAAAAAGATTTTATTTATTTTCAGACAGAGGGGAAGGGAGAGAGAGAAACATCAATTTATTGTTCCACTTATTTATACATTCATTGGTTGATTCTTATAACAGCACTGACCAGGGATCAAATCCACAAGTTTCATGCATGTCGTGATGATGCTGTAACCAACTGAGGTACCCAGCCATGGATGAAGATACTTGATCTCTTAACCACTAAGAGCCTTGACAGCAGGGTGAACATTATACCAGTGATGACTGTCAAAGCTGATGAAATTTCTGAAACCTAATTACAGAAATATAAGGTGAAACTCATGAGTGAATCATTTGGCAGTGTTGTCCAGATACACCCATTCCCAACAGGTGGTGAAACTACTGTAACAATCGATGCTTCAGTGAATGGACACTTGCCATTTGCTGTTGTAGGAAGTATGGATGAGTAAAAAGTGGGAACTCCCCAGTACCCCTAGGGTGCTCTACAACTGGAAAATGAAAACCACCGGGACTTTGTAAAGCTCCGGGAAATGCTCATTTGTACTGTCACCCTATGGTCTTTGGGGCCAATTCAATGCCAATAGGAATCCTCAATTTGGGGTGCAGGAAAGAAGGAAACTTTATTCAGTGCAAAACAGCTCAGTTGTGATACAGTGCAGTTTTGAAAACAGCATGGTTGTGGAACAGCTCAACTGTGATGCAACATGGCTGTGAAAACAACACAGCTGTGAGTTCACCCTGGGACCAGGCCCTTCTCCAGCTAGACAGCACTACGCTGGTCTGCTTTGCCCTGCTCTGGTCTGCTCCAAGGAGACAGCTGGTGTTTCAGCTTGGGGGGCAGGGGGTTGTAAGGTCGGGGGAGGAAGAAGGGGGTCAGGAGAGACAACAGCCTTCGGTGGAAAGGGAAAGTGGGCTCTCAGAGCCACAGGGAAACTGACTTATGTAGAAAAAAGTCCCCACCCCATCCCTGATTGGTCTGTCCTCACACAAATGAAGACTGCAAATCCTCAAAGTTTGATTGCTCCAGAAGGCACTGTCTTGATTGGTCAGAATAGAGTTGCTCTGATTGGCTGATTGGTTGGTGAAGAAGATGGTGGGGGTGTGGATAGAGCTACATAGTTCTGATTGGATGGGGAATGCCTCAGTCCTGTTGGTTGAAACAGGATTCCAGGAACTCCTTTATTACAAGGGCTGGCTCAGACGGCAGAAACAGTGCAGGCAGCTCAGTGCAGAGGTAGCTGGTTCAGTGTAGGCTTCTCCCTGAAGTGCAAGTGGCACGAGAGGCCCCTTCGTAGAAATGGATGCTAGGCTCCGTTTTTTAAAAACTTGAGGTGTTAGCCACCAGGAACCCTTCTTAGTAGGCAACTTCTTTCTCAGGGCCCACAGTGAAAACACGGGGGATCTGCAAGGCCAGGCCCACACTAGGCACTATGAACTTCAAACGTTACAAAACAGAGGAGATGGGTTTTACTGATGTGGGCCCAGAGAATAAGCTCCTCGGCCTTTTTTATTTTTTAACTCTTACCTGAGGGTATGTTTATTAATTTTGGGCAGGGCAGGGGGCGGGGGCCGTGGAGAGAGAGAAACAAACAGCAGTCGGTAGCCTCCCGTTGCACCTGACCAGGGACGCGACCCATAACCTGGAGGTGCTCCCTGGCAGAGAATCGGACCCACGACCTTCTGATGTACGGGACGCTGCTCCAACCAGCCGAGCCACCCGCCCAGGGCAAGCTGCTCAATCTTTAAGAGACATACAAAGCCAAAGGACACGAGTTTTCTCTCTGACACACACAGCGGTAAGGGAGGTCCGGTGAGGACACGGCAAGGAGGTGGTCCTCTAGAGCCAGGAAGAAAGGGCTCACCAGAAACCAGCTCTGATGGTGACTTGACCTGTGATGTTTAGCCTCCAAAACTGTGAAAAACTGTGAAAAAATATGTTTCTATTGTGTAAGACAAAAACAAAAACAAAAGCCACGGATTTTACCGTGAGTGTCAGAGGAAGGAGGAGAAATGACGCGGCTGTTCCAGCAGTGGGTAAAGGAGAAAGCGGCCATAATGGAAGAAGCTGGAAGAGCTGCGGGCGGAACCTGAGCGCCCCAGAGGAGTTGGCCGGGAGGGAAGAAGGAACCTCGAAGGAAGGAGAAGACTTTGGGAGGGAGAAAGAACCTCTTTCTCTAGAAAGAAAGCTGCGAGAACCAGATCTTTATGGCAACGGGAGGCAACCTGAAGAAGGGCGAGGACAGTAAGAACTCCGATTTTATGTGAAACAAAGTTTCCAGATCACAGAAGATCATCACAGGCAAAGGATATAAAAATGCGAGAAGCATGGTGTGAATTCCTTGCTGTTTGCATTGATTTGCTCCGTCACTTACTCTGTATCTGGCAAATGGCCACAGTAATTGCCATTTATAACATGCTTCTAAGTATAGGGTACGTACATGACCCAGAGTGGGTGATGGCATTTATACAGTCACCGTTGCTACACGTTTTCTGCGTTGCTAGTGTGTCAGGACTCTGCACCGTTTCTCCCGCCGCCCCCTTCCCGTCGCTCCGCGGAGCGTTACACCCGGGCAGGAGCAGCGTCAGCGCCGCAGAACACGCAGGGCTTGTCCGTACCCTAGTGTGGCTGCCAGGCTGCCTTTGCACTCCAGGATGAACCTTTCTCTTTGCATACTGAAGGTAACGTTTTGGGAATACACTTTAAAAGGTACTGTATGCCGGAAACTCTAAGCTTTCTATAGTTTTTTTAGAACTTAAAGAAAGGTTTTTAAGGTTTATTTTATTCTCATTCAAGACAGGGGGAAGGGAGAGACACACAGACAGAAACAGCGTTCACCTGCCCCCTGCATTCTCCCCAAGTGAGGATCGATCCCGCGACCAGGGGATGTGACTGCGAATGGAGCAGGCGACCTTTCTGTTTCCGGACGGTGTTCCAGCCCACTGCGCCATGCTGGTCAGGGCAGAACTTTAAAATGTTTGATGGAGTTATTCAACTAGTAACGAGTAAGCTTTTGTACCAAGTTTTATATAACGTAATGGCCTTCCACACTTCAGTACACCTTATTGTGGCTGATGTATTAGAATGATGAAACGAAATTATGTCTAAAAGTAAAAACATCTAGGCATATAAACCCTTTTTCTAGTGATAAGTACTTTTGGACCTGGGTATTATCACAGTATTTTCATTAGGCTGTTACATACTTGTTGCTTAAAACTCTCTCTTACAGGGAAAAAATAATAAGGTTGAATTATCTTATTAAACATATATGTATATATGTCTGTGTATATGTATATCTTTTAAAGATTTTATTTATTTATTTTTAGACAGAGGGGAAGGGAGGAGAAAGGGAGGGAAAGAAGCATCACTGTGTGGGTGCCTCTCCCTCATCTCCTGCTGGGGATGTAACCCACACCCTAGGCATGTGCCCTGACTGGGAATTGAACCTGCAACCCTTTGGTTCACAGGCCAGCACTCAATCCACTGAGCCACACCAGCCAGGGCTAAACATATTTTTAAAGAAAATAATGCAGGCCATGGCCTCCAGCAACTGCACATTGATATTTCTCTCTCTCTCTTTCTCCCTCCCTTCCCTCTCTAAAAATAAATAAATAAAATCTTAAAAAAAGAAAATAATTATGAACATCTGAATATTAAAGATATAAAAATTTAGATAATTCATATTGTAAGGGATATTTGAATTCAGTGCCTTAGTATTCTCAGAACAATTAATTTTTTCTTTAACAGTCATAGGTATATATTTTTTCATTTTGTGTACTTGAATATTCTAAATGAAGCTGACATTTACCCTTTAAAAAAAAATTAACCTTTATTGTATTTTCCCATTACCATTTAGTCCCCTTATACTACCCTCCCCCAGACATTTACTCTTGGCAAATAAAATGTGTCTACATATCTATTTACTAAAATGTGCTTAAATTACTTTAAGTTTTCTTTTACAAACTTTCATTTTAGGACATGTTTTTATCAAAATTAGTTCATTTAACTATATGTTCAAATTGTTTTGAGACAGGTATGTTACTAGTATTTTTTATGCAACAAAATGTTTAACTTAGCTCACGTCAGGTTCTGAACAGTGTTTTTTTCCACGAAGTCATGTAAGTGCAAATAAAACCTTCCGTTCTGTAGCACACACAAAAGAAATGGAAACATGTCAGTCTTGTCCTGAAGGCCCACCAGTAGAGCAAGTTCCAGGAAAAATGTTTAAAAGTACACTTTGCTGAGGTGACAGAAAAAGGTAGCTAGTTAAGTAGAAAAAGGTAGCTAGTTAAGAACAAAACGATAGTTTAAATGACGTCGATAGTCACAAGATGTCTAGGTTCTGCTTTTTGCTTTAAAGATAACATCACTGTTGCTCAATTATGAGATATTTTCCAGAATCTTGGTTCCTCAGCCTGTTTAGATCACCTGGCCACAGCGGCAAAGACCCCAGACAAGACGAGGTCAGGAACTGAATTAACCAGACTAAGAAAAACCAGTGAAAGTTGCACAAAAACTAGCCAATTAGTTTCATCCTTGGCCGCTAATCCCTAAACCTCAATTTCTGTCTTAAAAAACCCCCTCGATTAAACATCTTTGGGAGGCAGCCTACCGAGGGCGTTCCTGTCCGGGCTGCGGCGTGGGGGCGGGGCAGGCGGGGAGGGCGCCCAGTGGGGGAGTCCTCCTGGGGCACTGCCACCCCGGCGGACCACCGAGCCCCCCAGAGTCACACCGCAGTGCCCAGTGGCCCCCACGGTGGGCGATGTGCTGGGGCCTTGCTTCCCCATCACCCTTGTCTGGGCGGTGAAGTACGTCCAGAAGGAAAAGCGGGTGGACCGGCTTCGCCATCACCTGCTCCCCACCTGCAGCCACGACCCGCTGAGGAGGTGCAGGAGGCTGAGCCGGAGCTACTCTCTGACCTGGGCGACCTGACCTGAAGGTTTGTCGAGGCTGACAGGTGCTACCGACGCCCTGGTCCTGATCTCAGAATCTTGGGGTCCTGCACTGCTCCCCTCCCGCTTGCTCTCACCCAGCTCCCACCGAGGGCACTGGGTCTCCATGCCTCCTCCCACCCATCACCGCCCCTCAGGCCTTTAGTTCTTTGTTGGCTGAGCCTACGGTTGTCCCAGGCACTATTGGGAGCTTTTTCCTTCTGGGGCCCTTTCCGCGAGCTTCATCTTTCCTGAACCCTGCCTGACTTGGCTTTGGAGTTCTTTTCATGGTGACAGGGCCTGATGTATGATATGCGGTGTGTATATTTTATAAATAAAATGTTAAACAAACAAACAACCTTTGGGCAATTCCGATTTTGAGCACTAGCTCCTGTTCTTCGGGGTGGAGCTATTCCAGTAAAACAGAGTATCCTTCTTCACGGCACCGCGGTGCCCGTTTTCATGGACTTGCTGCGCGCGTGCGCATGGACGCTCCTTGGTTTCTGTAACATTTCTGCTGACAAATCTGGTGTCGTCATTGTCTTTATCCCTCTGTCTTTTTCTCTGGCTGCTTTTAAGAATCTCTCGCTCTGTTTTTTTTTAAAGAGTTTTGTTTTTGTCACTAGTTTTGAACAATTTATTTTGCAATTTGGTGTAATTTTTGTCCATTTTTTCTGTGCTTACGTTTTGTTAACTCCTTAGATCTGTGGACTTACAGTTTTCATCAAATTTGGACGTTTTTGCCATCACTTCTTCAAATATTCTTGTGTTCCTCTCCCTTTTTTTTGAGTTCTCATATTAACCATATACGAGGCTGCTTAAAATCGCCCCCAAGCTCAGCGTCCTCACTGCTTTTTTCTGCATGTTTCACTTTGGACCGTTGCTGCTGCTGCGTGTTCAAGACTCAGTACTGGCTTTACCTGCAGTGTGTGCCTTCGTCCAGTGTGTTTTTCTCTATGTCCTCTGTCATTTTTGTCTCCAGACATCCAGTTTGGGCCTTTTTAAAAAATGTCTCCCACATTTCTAGTTAACTTTGTGGGCATATGGGATACAGTTGTGGTAACTGTTTTAATGCCCTTCTTGATCATTCTAATGTCCGCCGTGTCAGTTTTGGGTCAGTTTCAATTATTGACTAATTTCATTATCAGTTATGTTTTCCTGCTTCTTTGATTTTGAATGCCTGGTGATTTTTTATTTTAATGCTTGGATGCTGAATAGTTTTGTATTCTTATGAATCTGTTGAGGTTGGTTCTGGGTTGTTAATTTACGTGGAAGCAGTTTGATGCTTTTGGCTTTTCATTTATGTTTTTTAGGTGGGTCCTGAGCAGTGCTCCCTCTGGGGTTAACTGTTCCCTACCACTGAGGCAAGACCTTGTTGCCCAAGGCCCCATGAAGGAGAAATCTTTCTGGTCTGGCTGCTGGGGACAGGCCCTTATCCTTCCACCCAGGTAGCTTCCTCACAGGTACGTGTTGATTGGCACCCTGCTGCATACTCAAGGGCCTTCTGCAGATCTCTGGGCTCTTCCTACTCAGTTCTCTCCTCTCCAGGTCTCTGTCCTGCAAACTCCTGCCCCTTGCTCTCCGCACACTCTCATTTGTATCTTTTCTGAACTCAGCGAGTCTGTTGGACCTGTCATTGGGGAAAGAAGTCTTTTTTTCCCTTCTACCTTTCCAGATTCTGCAGCTGGTAAATCAGACGCACAAAGACAGATTAACAAGAGAAAAACAAACAAGCTTGGTAACATGCCTCACAGACACACACAGGAGGACTCGAGTAACTCAAAGACGCTTAGGACTCAGGCGCACATAGCATCTTAAAGAAAAATCACACTTTAGAGAAGTGAGAAGACAAGAGAAAGGGACTTTGAGTTTTCAGTGCAGCAAATTGTGGTAAGCTAGATACATGGGGGAACTAATGGAACAAAAGGGTTAATTAAAGTTTGTGGTGTAGGTTCCTCTGTGGGATGGTAAGAGTCTCGAGTTGTCTGGGGACTGACTTCTGTTATTCCTGGTAGAGGTGAGTGTGGGGACACTCATCTTTACAAATTTGTCCTGCTTATGGGCAATTTGAGGAGGGCAGGTAGGTCTCCTTGCATCTGCTTGTCCTCAACTGCCTTTAGCTCAAAACGATCCCATGCCATAGTGGAGTATTCTGCCAGACTCCCCCTGGGTTCCCTTCCCTGCCCACACCCTGGTCACAGTCTCTTGGCAGCACCCGGACAACCAGAAAGCTCACTTCACTTGTTCGCCATTCTCAGGGGTCACTTCCCTTTACTGCCTGACGTTGCGTATCTCCCAAACCATATTTGATACATGTTGTCTCTTTTTATTGTTCCACTTGTCTCAGGCAGTAAGACAAATCCAATTCCACCTTGGCCAGAAGCAGAAGTCTCTGTAGAACTTCCTTTATTTCTATTTTGTTTTTTTTTGCCACCATGAAAAAGTGTATTTATGAAAATCTGAAGCAATATAAAACTCAGAAGCCCCACTTAGGTGAAACAAACATGGATATGATACTAAGCAACCCTAGTTTTTCCATAAATTGAATAAGAATTGAGTTTGACAGCGTAGTCGTTCTTAAAAAACAGCAATCCTCACATTTCAATATGGCCTTGTGTATTGTTAAATAAGGAAGGCTAGAATGAACTCTAGAGCTTTGTTCTTAAGAATATGTTGAGTGGGCTCTGGCGGTTGTGGCTCAGTGGATTGAATATCTGCCTGCGAATCAAAGGGCAGCTGGTTCAATTCCCAGTCAGAGCATGTGCCTGGGTTGTGGGCCAGGTCCCCAATTGGGGGCACATCAGGGGCAGCCACACACTGATGTTTCTCTCCCTCTCTTTCTCCCTCCCTTCCCCTCTTCCTCAAAGTAAATAAATAAAACCTTTTAAAAAACCTAAAATAATACTCTTAAAAAAAAGAGTACATTGAGTGAGATGGGAATTACAGGAAGTGATCTGAATAAAGGTGCGTAAAGTTGAAAAAACCCCCTTCACATGGTTAAAATATTGATGCGGGACCCAGCCCACATGGTCCACAGTTTCATTAAGATTCTCTAGATGATGAGGTGGTGGCTACCATCAGGTAAATGCTTTTGCTTAGAAAAGGATTGCAATTCTCTTAATATTTGAGTCAGCAGGGGGAACTTGACATTAAAAATCTAGGTCAAGAATCTATAGGATGGGAAGAGGAATCTATAGGATGGGTCTCATTAGAAAATGGATGTATAAGAACTTAGGTTAAAACCATTTTGAAGAATTTGCGAGCGTTAAGGTAATAACATCTTTTCAGAGATTGTAGCATGTACAGAACCCACCGACAGTACATATTATGAACAACATCTTTTGACTAGAGTGGGAAAAATAGTATAAAAATATTTACAAAAAAAGTTCAGAATAAAGCAATTTTTACAGGATGTTAAACTATTCACCTGCCTCCGTGATGAGGATTGAGTCACCAGAACCTGCACTTTCTTCTTTCATTCTTGATCATGTTCCTTCCATCGCCCCCACCCCGGTCTAGAGACCAGGCTGCTTGTCAGTTTTCCTGTGGAAGCTAAAGCTGTCTGCACGCTCACTCAGGGGTTTATTTGTCCCCCTGGTTTCAGTTCCCTTTTGAGAGGCTCATAGTCGAGGGTATGAGACAAACTGAACTGCAGACCAAACGCTCGCTTCCTGCTGGACACGGGAGTCTGGGCTGCTTCAGCTGTCGACTTGCGGGGGTAATGACTACAGCAGAACCCCCCTTTGTGGCCTTGAACTTGTTGGTCCCAGTCACAGCCCGGCCTTTTGGGTGTGCCTGGATATGGTCACACACAGAGACTTTCTGGCCAGAGTCTTGGTCAATACTTATACTCATGATCTTTTTTTGTTTTTTCAAAGATTTTATGTATTTGTCTTTAGGGACAGGGGGAGAGAGGGAAAGAAACATCAATGTGGGAGAGAAAGATCAATTGGTTGTCTCTTGCAGGTGCCCCGATGGGGTACCAAACTGAAATCTAGGCGTGCGCCCCAAGTGGGAGTGGAGCCAGCGACCTTTTGCTTCACGTTGGCCCCACCAGCTGAGCCACACCAGTCAGGGCTATAGTCGTTATGTTTGGTAGCAGCTGAAAACCTGACACTTGTTTAATTGCAGAGTGAGTGGAGCACTTGAGGGACCCCTTCACACACGAGGCGCTCTGAGCTGCAGCATCCCGGGCCCTGCCTGGAGAGCGCCACTGGCTTGTGGGAGTACAGGCTGAGGAGAGTCCTTGGAGACCCGCCGGAGTTGCCGTCCCTTCCTTAGGGACTGCTTCTTCAGTTCACTAAGTAAATTGTTCAAAATGTTTCTCTTTTAATATATTGACCAATGGGCTCCATTTTTTTTATTCTCACCTGAGGACATGCTCACTGATCCGTGAGAGAGGGGTAGGGAGGGAGAGAGGGGGGGAAACACTGATGTGAGAGAGAAACATCAGTTGACTGCCTTTTGTATGTGCCTCAACGGGGGCCGAACCTGCAACCCAGGCATGAGCCCTGGCCTGGAATTGAACTCACGACCCTTTGGCTCACTGGACAACGCTCCAACCAACGGAGCCATATCAGCCAGGGCTGGACTCCATTTTCTTAAAATAAGCCTCAAGAAGCTTCTTAAAGTTTGGAATTGTGCTTGCAGTTCTTTTATTTTTTTATTTTTTTCCAGATTTGGCAAGCCCACCTGCACCGATAGACTCCTCCTTCCCGGAAGGCACCTTTGGATCTTCGTGACCACTCACTCACTTTTTCCTGAGGACACAGCATTCTCACATCTTTGGCTCTCATCTGGTGAAGGAACTGGTGCAAGAAAGCCTGGTTTCCCTGCTTTTCTTGATTCTGGAACTCAGTGGGATCACTTGTTCTTTTCTCCAATGGTCCTTCTGGGAGTCAGGGTTCCTGCGGACAGTCCGGCGCCTTCCCCCTGAGTCTGTGAAGTGGCCACTGGCTCCCTCTCAGTGTGTTCCTGGCTGCTAGTCTGTACCGTGGTTTCATCAGAAGAGGATGCAGACATTTGACTTTCATCCTGATTTTCACTTTTTCTTGCTTCCTGTTTCAGTTGGGCTTTCAAGTCTTTTAGGAGCTTCTCAGCCCTCAGGTTAGGCCAAAGGCCCAAGCTCTTGGCCAAATTCTGCAGGTCACTCACTGTACTTGAAGGAGCCCAGCTCTCTCAGGGAGAGGACAGGGATTGCCATCTGTGATCCAGGCCACGATGCAGACTCCTCCCGTCCCCCCTGCACTGGTCAAATCTCTGTCACCTTCTGTAGAACTTATTATAAATGTGCATTTATTGTTTGTCTCCGCCCTCTCCAATGTCAGCTCCAGGAGGGCAAGGATGTTTATCTGGTCCCCCCCCAGATTCCCAGTCCTTAAATCAGTGTCTGACACACGGTAGGTACTTGATAAGTACTCACAGAATAGATGAATGAATAAATGAAGTGAGTCTTGTTATTATTCCATTTTATAGATGAGGAAATTAGGGCACAGAGGGATCAGTCACCTACAAAGACAGTCAAACTCAAGCAATCTTGAAACAGGGTGCAGAGTGAGAGGTCCCCAGAGAAATTCCCTGCAGCCAGTGGTTGGCAGATGGGGGATGGGGGACAGGCTTAAGATACTTTGCATATATATCTATGGCAACTTGATAGCTAGTTAATAGCTGTGCTACTGCCCCAGGGCAAAAGGTGTAGTGACTTTCAGAATACATCCTGACTTGTGACTTAGCCAGGGAGGCAGTCCCCTGCATCACTGAGTCATGCTTGCCCTGGCTGGAGGTGGCAACTGATAGAAGGTAGAAGATACGAGAAACTAGCAAATGTAGCTCAATGTGGGAGGAACCGCACAGGAGGTCAGGTAGGACACTCTGGATCAGGATTCAAAAGAAGGGCAGGCAGCCATGAGGTGGGAGACCCATGATGTAGCAGCTAGGCAGTTTGCAGGAGAGACGGTCTGCCATGGGGAAAAGCCATGTGGGCAAAGGAAGGAAAGGGGAGGAGGAGGAGGAGTCATGAGGAAGGAGCCATGAGCCAGAAGGGAATTCAGCCATGCTGCCTGTGATGATGTAGCAGGCATGCAGTTCGTGGGCAGGATTCCACCATGCAGCCAGTGTGGGAAGGAAGGAGGCATGCTGCTGCTCTGTGAGTGACCACTCCACTGGCTCCGCAGCCACCAACGACTCTGCTTTGCAAGATGCTGACCTGCTGTCTCGCAGACCTGCACTCTGCCTGGACTCTTGGGACTCGGTGAGGCAGGAGATACTCAGGAAGAAGGAAACTCCAGAGGTGCCCCCGGGCTAAGATAAAGGACATCGATACAGGACAGAAACACTGTTCTAAGACAGGTTGTTCCTGCTTTCTGGAAAAGCGCTGAACCATGGTGACTCATGAATGCCCCTGTGCAGAAGATGCTACACGATCCCTGCTTCATTATAGTAGCATTATAATAAGTTAACATTATGCAACCCCTTCTCCAGTAGCCAATCAAGGAACATCATGGGAGACCACATGTGCAGTAGCTTTAAAGTAATACAACTACTTGTACATGCACACTAAAACCCCACCAAAACTAGCCAGGAAAGATCCGCCTTATAAGAATAGAATTCCTCCAGCCCCTGAGGTCTATCTCTGCTCAGAGTTGGTCCACTTCCATGTTCTGTGGAGTGTACTACTGCTTGATAAATCTGCTCTCTCTCTTCCTGCTATAAACTCTGTGTGTTCAGTTAAGTTCTTTGTCCACAATCACCAAGAACCTGGTCACCTGTGCCCACCTGCAACAGTTTTTGGTGAGCCAGCCAGGAGAAGACACCGGAGTGGTAAGCCCCCTTTGCTGCCCTGGCACTCACTGCTATCTATTCCATTTTGGTGAGTCTGCTGTGCTCTGACGGAAGGTCAGCCGCTAAACTGCGGGCACAGGTCGAGCATTTAAAAGCCACAAGGGTGCCCGCCGCTTGAAGACACCCGTGATAGGATAACTGGGATGCAGAACGGGGTAGCCTTACCCCCGCCAGGTGCAAGAAAATGTCTGCACACCGGTCAGGCACACTGTGAAAACCATACGACACTGCCCCACCCGCGGCCGCTCCCTCACAGGCCTAGTCTGACCTCCATTCAGGACATCAGTCACCACCTCGCCTGCGCTACGACTGCCTTTCGCGGTCTCCTTGTCAGGCCCACAGATGGTCTTTTATGCTTGTCCTCCCCGGCTGACTTTGGCCTTCACACCTGCACCTGCACCCCACTTGCCTTTTGTGTAGAAAGCGTTCCTGCTGCCTTTGTATCCGGAATATCTATCTCGGGGTCACTAATAGTCCCATCACTAAGTATAGTTGCAGGAATGGGTCACTCCCACCTTTGGCCTGTATATACCATCATTGTAAGCAGCAACATCGCCCAGAGCCACTTAACAGGCACCTGCAGGTCGTTTGTTACCAGAATGGCCACGTGGAGCCACTGTTACCCAATTAGTTGGATTTGGAATTCTCAGGTGGTTTATTTGCCCCTGTAGAGGTATTTTAACTTCCCCTCTCAGTCCGTCATCCCACTATGAAATCCACCTCCAGTATGAAGTGAGAGCCTTTAGACACCTCTTGATGTCCCTTTGTGGAAATTTCAGACTCGTACAATTTCTTAAAGCTCTGGAAAAATTAAATGGAAGAATACCTGAGTGTCCTCTTTGTGGTTTGGAAAAGAGTCATTTTATAATAAGGCCATCTTGGTGTCCCTCTTGGTGGTTTATGGGGCCAGAAACCATTTACTAGTAGGGCACCTCCTTTGCCCCAGACCTGAAGGCTTACAGGAAGGTCAGGGTCTCTGTAGATGGAGAATACAGGAATGGAAACATGCTTAGGCCACCTGGGCAGAGCAGTGGGTCTGGGGTTGTCAGGATTACAGACAATTGCTCAAAGATGCTGGAGAGGTTCTTTCCAACAGTTCTTTGCAGCCTGGACACTCAGTAGGACCATGAATTATGCAATGGTGTCCAGGGAACTTAGAACCTCTGAATTAAGGATAGAAAAAGAAACAAAAATAGACTGTGGTGATCCTCTCAAGTCTTTTAGATTTGTGTCAGCTGACACTCACTGGGATTTCTTTCACCAGAGAGGTCTGGAAGGTCGGTGGGATCCCGGGGGTGGCCCTGTGGCCCACGAGGAAAGCGCCTGAGGCAAGCAAAGGGGACGTCTCTAGACTGCAAAGGAGCATCTTTGTGTTTTTTCCTTCTCTTTAGGATCAACGCAGTCGAGAGATGGGAGCCATACCTTCTATCCCTTCCAAATCACCATTGGGTTGCATTCTTAGCAATTGGGATAAATTTGACCCTAAAAGTTTTAAAGGAAGAGATTAGTTTTCTTTCATAACACTGTTTGGCCCCAGTATATATTAGGGGACAGAGAGATATGGCCTGAAAATGGGAGCAGGAATTATAATACTATCCTACAGTTAGATCTGTGCTTCCGGAGGGAAGGCAAATGATCTGAAATTCCTTATGTGCAGGAACTTATAGCTCTGTACCGAGATCCCTCATTTTGTCCTGGCCCCACTCTGACAGAACCTACGGCCCAAGTGTTGATCCATTAGAAGATACCCTCTTTAGTTTCCCACCTGTCTCTCAAGGGAGATTAGAGGGACTCCAGAGTTCCAGAGTGTCCGCCCCCACCTTAGAGGGAACGACCTCTCCACCACCTTATGCCAGGGACAACCTAAAGCTACAAGCTGAGAAAAACAGCCCCGCAGGACATACTAGGAGGGGTGCTTCTTATCTCCCTACCACTCCTACACTCCTACCTTTGAGGGAGGTAGCAGGTGCTGAAGGCCCTATAAGGGTACAAGTGCCCTTCTCTATAACTGATTTACAACAATTTAAAGGCAGGGAGTCTTTTGGAAGATGCTTCACGTTTCACTAGTAATTTCCAGGCTCTTTAGCCTTCAGTATGTCATGGAGGGATTTGTACGTAATTCTGACCACCTGCTGCTCCCCAGATGAGAAACAGCAGATCCGGGAGGAGGCCCATAAACATGCAGACCAGCTGCATACCTGGCACTAACCAGCTACTTCTATCTCACTCCACAGAACCTTTTGTTTCCATGTGTTCTTGCAAAACATGTGTGGTGTATTGCACGCCTGTACTTCTGATGTATATAATTGGAATTGTTTGTTGTACCCCACTCTATTTCTTACGTTGCTTCCTCAGCCCTGTATTTCACAGATCTACCCACGTTGTTCTGCGCACGTCTCATCCCATCTTCTCACTGGCTGCACAGGACTCCCTGGTGTATCTCCCCACAGTTCACAGCCCAGCTCTCCTAGGGCTGCCATTGCCACAAGCAGTGCTCAGTAAAAACTGTGGGCACCTCCCCCTACAGACCCATGGGAACGTTTCTGGGGGATGCCGACTAGGGGCATAACTTCTGTGTCGCACACTCTGTGTGCACTGAGTCTGCAGGGCAGGGCATGCACATCGCCCTCCAGAATGGCCACACCAGGCCATGCTCCTGCCCACAGTGCTCGGGGGTTCCTGGGTCCCCACATAATTTATTCAGCTTTCTGACTTTTTTCAGTCTACTACATGCAAAGTGATATCTCATTGGTTTTTCCCCATGTTTTATTATGAAAAACTTCAAACATACAGAAAAGGTGGAAGACATGTCATGGTAAACACCCATATCTGTTGTCTTAACTTTCGTTTTTCTTTTACTGGTTTCAGAGAGAGAAACATCAATTTGTGGTTCTATTTATCTGTGCATTCATTGGTTGACTCTTGTATGTGCCCTGACTGGGGATCGAACCTGCAACCTTGTTGTATTAGGATGATGTTCTAACCAAATGAGGTACCTGGCCAAGGCTTAACTTCCATTTTTTTTGAGTACTTGTGATTGTGAACATATTTTCATATGCTTGTTAGTTTTTTTTGTCTCTTGACATTTAAACATTCATATCTTTTGCTAAGTCTTTTTTTTTTTTTGAGGTGGCTGTCTTGTTGATTTGTAAAGGTTCTTTGAATATTCTTGATATTAATCCTTTGTCAGTTCCAGACATGGCAAGTATCTTCTTTCGTTCAGCTGTATAATAACTTTGTTCACGATTCCTTCGTTGAACTGCATCCTTTATTTTATTTATTTGCTTTGGAGTTTTCAAGCACACACACGGCGGACAGAACAGCACAATGGTCCCCTGCTCAGCTGCTTCCCTGTTTCGACAGTGATCAGTGTGCAGCCGTTCTTATTTCAATGATCCTCCATCACTCTCTCCCCCACCCCCGGAACATTTTCTCATTTCAGAGAGAGAGAAACATCAATTTGTTGTTCCACTTATTTATGCATTCATTGGTTGACTCTTTTAAAAAAAGATTTTTTAAAAAATATTTTTTCGCCCTGGCTGGCGTAGCTCAGTGGATTGAGCGCGGGCTGCGAACCAGCCATCACAGGTTCAATTCCCAGTCAGGGCACATGCCTAGGTTACAGGCCATGTTCCCCCAGGTTGCAGGCCATGTCCCCCAGCAACCGCACATTGATGTTTCTCTCTCTCTCTCTCCCTCTCCCTTCCCTCTCTAAAAATAAATAAATAAAATCTTTAAAAAAAATAAAAAAATATTTTTTCGAGAGAGGAGAAAGGAGGGAGAAAGAGAGGAAGAGGAACATTGATGCGGGAGAGAAACGTCAGTTGGTTTCCTGTCACGAAGCCCCCACTGGGGACCTGGCCCGCAACCCAAGCACGTGCCCTGACTGGGAATTGAACCAGTGATCTCTCAGTTCTCAGACTGGCACTCAATGCACTGAGCCACACCAATCAGGGCTGGAACCTTTTCTTTTTTAACATTTTGCTATGACAAAATTTCAAACCCTGACCCTATCTTTCAGCCTGAACGGTTGCAGCCATCTCCGGGGTCCTCACCCCCACAGTCTGGCCTACATGTGCAGCCAAGGGCTCTTCCTAAAACAGAATAAGGTCATGCTCACACCACCTGTAGGATGTTAGAGGGATGGTGGTGTGAGAGTTTCCCTTTGTCTCTCCCTCTAAAATTTCAATAAGTTAAACAGCTCTAACTCAACAAAGGATGCCCAGCTCAGTGTATAGTCATGCCTGAAAGATCCGTGCACTGAAGCATCCAAAGGTGGGCCAGCAGGGCCTCACTGGTGTGGCCCAGTGGATTGGGCATCATCCTGCAAACTGAAAGCTTCCATTTCCAGTCAGGGCACATGCCTGGGTGGTGAGCCAGGTTCCCATTTGGGGGCGTGTGAGAGGCAGCCAATTGATGCACACAGATGTTTCTTTCTCACTCCCTTCCCATCTCTCTAAAATAAAAAACTTAAATCTAAAAAAAAAGTGGCCAAGTGTAGGGAACCGCTTCTTGAGACGTGGAAATGTAGCCCAGCACACACATGAAAAGCCAGTGGGGGGGGATGAGTCGGCATGCAGGACCATGCCCGTGAAGAAGTTCAGTTCTCCCATGGGAAATCAGGCCTGCATTGTACCTGGGCTGCTTTGTGGCTTGCTCTTGCTAAAACTCTCTCAC